>CAJUYI010001046.1:98634-118420 GCA_910591695.1 Galerucella pusilla | reverse complement strand
GTTTTCCAACTGTTATTAAAAAAAATTGAAAAAAAGCCTGCTTTGCGAATGAAAATTTGTCTAGAAAAGCGTGTTCTGTATAGTGGTTGTCGGAAAAATGTATTTAAATCACTTTACACATAAAAATATATTCAAATGTTGTAGTTAACGTTTTAAAAAAAGGAAAAATTTCATAAAACATCAATTTTGACACTTACTTAATTTTTTCAAATTGTTTTATCTATTTGAATTTAGATTTTAAACAAAACCGGTATTTTTAGAGGAGCATGGGTGCGCCAAATTCAATAATTTAACAAAACTACTGCAAGCTCGAAGCATAAATCTAATTAAGTAGTAATTGATTGGATTTGGAAATCCTGCTCTGACCTCGTGTATACGCCGGCTATTCGGTCATTGTGCTACCACCAAATCTATTTATTATTCGATAGATAACTGTCTCCTAGTTTATTTTCAAGTCATTAAAAAACCATATAGTTAGATGAAGTGCTAAGGCTTAATTGAATAAATTAGATATTTGACAATTATTTTTAGAAATGATGTCGCGATTGCTAAGCTAGAAGCCCTCTTTATCCACAGTCTGACCGCTAGTCTACCACGTACATTACTTTATCTGATATACACTAGCAATATACCTGAACTAGATCACCATACAATAACAATGTTTTTTTGAACTAACTGCTATATGCAAAAATCACGAAGAAGCAGCATCCAGTCTGCAAACTTCTATTAATATAATTAATATTTTGACTGAGTAATGTCGTTTAAGATTGAATGAGGCAAAATTTCACAAACAAAATAGGTAATTTATGTATGCTACACTGAAGAGCAGCAGGTTTTTGGATGCATTTTGATGTGTGAATGCTGGACCCACACTTTAAAGTCCGCTTTATAGTATAAGTAGTCACATATTCTATAACTATTCTTTCAATTCCTATACAAATTTTTCTTGCCCTACTCTTAGAACTACAACTTTCATTTTGTTTTTATTCATATAAATTCACCAAATCTATGACCTCAAATATTCATTTGGAACTAGTTGAGACCTTGTAGGTTTTTGTTATCGCTATTTATATTGACATAGGTCCAGTAACTAGCTCAAACCTGTTTGTTTTTATTTACTTATCAATATTTATATTTAGTTGTGTGGCATCATTTCAGGAAAAGTTTCAAATAGTTAATGCGATTCATTTCATGGAGATTGGAGGAAAAAGGTCACACTGTTTCTGAATTGGTGTAACGACATACCTACTACAAAGAGATGACTTTAATGAAACCTTTATGTGGGCTTTGTGACTGTATTTGTGAATAAACTTAGGAATTTTTAATAAACAGTGTGGAGTAATAATAATTATTATAAATAATAGATCTTTATAATCATTGATATGTACTTGAGTACAAATTAATTGTGGCCTTTTGCAATGAAAAAAATTAAATAGCAACCATATTTTATATAGAAAAAAGGAAAACATTAACAAAAAAAAATTAATAACAAAGATTACCAAACATCACATTTGCTTTCTGGATTCATCTTAGATCCAATAGGGCATCCAAAGTCAAAGGCAAATTCTGGCAAATTCTGTAATAGTCTGTTAACTCGAAATTGTTTGGAAGAAAATCTAGAACAGAAATGATTACTATTAAATGCTGAAAACTGTCTATCTTAATCGTGATTATATTGTCAAAATTACCGTTAAGATATTTAGTTAATAAATATTCTGTGAAAGGTATGTCAAAATTATTATTAACTGAATAATAAAATTTTCTTGGATTTTCCATTATTAATCTATATTGTACACCACTGCTTTATTATACTCCACTTACCTATAATTGTCTACAGAACGTTCCGAACCATCTTGAGAATACTTAGAACAGTGACGTATGGTCGCCGATATCCAGAACAATTGGTTGGGGGAGTACGTTAATCCCGGAAGTAGGGGTTCCCCTCCGTTTTCACGACTCCAATTGATGTAAGTGTCGTAAGAAATTTTCATTCCTGCAAAATGTGCCATGTCCTCGTCTAATGTTTTTGCACGATTTAGCTGGAAGTTAAAGAGATTGTGGGGTTTGCATGTTACGCTGGAGAATTATTTTTGTTGGAGATGGTTAAGTTGGATTGAAAAAAAAATAGTTTTTACTTCTCTTAAAATTAATACAACAAGCAGCAATAAGATTCATTCACGAGATTTCAAATTTATGATGAGCAGAATTAAACAGGGCTACTTCTGCGGAGTGGGATTAAAGATGACACATTATAATTACTTGTTATTGCGTTACTCCTGTATCAGCATATAAATCTCGAAAATGCAGTTTGACTCACGTCCAAAGTTGTATTCAAAACTTACGTCTTTGTGTCTTAATTCCGCAACTCCAAAGCTACTGTACTGATTCGAAAGACATTGTAGTTTCTGATCGTAATGCGCTAGACTGTTTGGCGTCCACCAACTCCTCAACTCTCCCGGGGGTTGATCTCCTTGTACGGCCCTCATGAATATATGGGATACTTGGTGGGCAATTATAGAGCCCAAACTACCGTAGTTCATGTGTTTCGGCCGATGAATTTGGTAATAGACACCACTGAATATGCCGACTGGGAAACCTACAATAAAATCGTCCATTTTGTTACAAAACTTCAACGCTTTGGTGCGAGTAGTGAACTTGAAAGTTTGAGGGCTGTTCCGCCGATTGACTGACAATTTATCAAGAGCCGTTTTACTGGCAAAGTTTTCGTGGAGTAATTTTCGGCATAATTATTTGCCGCGTAATAAGTCTCCAACTGAAATAAAATATAGTACTTTGGAAGATACAAGAATTTTTTAAAAAACTATTCAAAATTATTCAAATGTGGAGAAACAATAGAAAGTTTCTGAATGCTAGAAAACAGTACAGAAATGGAGGATGGCGGTCATCCCCTTTTTTTTATTCTACGCAAATCAATCAGGTGAACTCACTCATCAGTTTTTCTTGTGGAGAATATTTGATTTCTAAGCTGGTAATGAAATTGATGTCACTGAATAAATCGTCTTCGTAAAGTTGTTTCAATCTCCTCTGTTCCTTGTACAATTTAACGAGATTCAGCTCCAAGACGGATTCTAAATATTTGGTTTCATTTATATTCACCTACAAGCAAAACATTCTATTCAAAGTTAAAAAATATTAAAGAAAACCGTGAAATTATCGATAAATTAGATCTCGTGTTGGAACACCATAAAATTTTTACGAGGGCACGCAAAATTTAGGATATACGAAGCTTCTTTAGCAGGTGTTTAGGCACTGGCGAACAATAACTCTGACTGAAGCTCCAAGAACAATATCTTCTCTATGTTCCTTGTGTGGTGTATTAATGATTGATTTTGTGAATTTTTGGGGAGATCAGTCCACAATATTTTTCATATTTTCAATTCAACGTTTCAGTATCGTTCCAGCTTCTGTTATCTAACGGGACACGGGAGCCTCAAAAGTTATACCTACAGGATAAAGAAGAGTGAAGACGAATTATGCATTTATTGTGGAGTTGTCGATAGCACAGAACATTCTGTCCTCGAATGTGAGGATTTTCAGAAGCCAGGAGAAACGCAGCGGAAAGATCGGATAATTAAACAAAGACGGATTATATAATTGAGTGGATGATAGAAACAGAGGACAATTGGAAAATAGGATATAATCCCATAGTTAAAATTATGACCAAATAAGAACAAGACGAGAAAATACATAATAAAAACATCATAAACGAATAAGCGGGAAAACGCTGGTGCTAATGAAGTAAGCCAGTGCACTGTGCGAAGAGGTGAGGTTTGGTGCGGTCGGCAGGGTTTGCACTACTCTAGCCAGAGCTGGAGACAGAGTCCCTGAGTACCACACTCCCAGTCGCAATAGACAGTATCCGAGCGCTGAGGAGGTCATGACGCCCGTCAAAAAAATGCTGTTTAATGTTTATAAAATTCTCATCCCTATCCCAATGAAACCGTTCGTGGAACGTGCACTTCACTGGATCCGATTCCCACTAGACTATAATATTGTTGGAATGTCATACAATAAAATATTTTATTCCACATTTTACTGAGGATATGATCTACTATAAATGGAACTTAAATGGAATTGACAACAAAATTTTTGCAGTCTTAAACTTCAAAATAGGTAGTGGTCGAAAAATCGTCAATTTGAGAAATAGTAACTATACTATACACCAACAATCGATTTATTTGGAATCACTTACCAACCTGAGAGTATAACTTCTTATTCTCTTCTAGAATATTTAATAAATCTAAAGTGGAAGGAAGCCTTTCGCCAGTAAAGTGCAATGACTGAATAATTAACATCTTCGTTTCAGAATCCATCCACTCTAATTTACGAATCGTTTCTTCGGCTTGTTGTTTTATATTTTTAATCATCGTTAAAATGTCATATCTTATGTCCTCAGTAAAATACTTTTGTATATACGCTGCTGATAGAACTGGACCCATTCTAAATAAATCGAAATTTTATTGAAAGTAAAAATAAAGAAAATATGTATCTTACTAGTAAGAATCAAAAGGAAAGAAAATATTTGGAGAAAGAAAATGGAGAATGAAACACCATGAAACAGTTACAAATATGAAAAAGAGGCCAAAACAAAATTGATAAAAGCAAACTCGGAGAAGCACGATTTAAAAAATAATTTCGTCTCTTTTGGTACCACACATAAAAATTATGGTTGCAGTCGCCGACAACCCCCTGAAACTGTCCCTGTCTATATTCGAAGCACGTGGCAACCACAAGTGCTCTGCGCCTGTGCATTCGATTTACTATTCCCCCCCTTTCATTCAAGCTTTCTAACATGCATGTCCAGTTAACTACATTATATACGGCATGTTTGCATTGTTCAATTACTGAATTTGTTTAAATCTAGGAGTTCCTTCATTTCTCTAATGTGGTTAAAATTAAATAAGCTTTTACCTTGTGTTTCTTTCAAGAAATTTTAATGACTTTGTTATTATTAATTGGATTATGTAGAGTTAGTAATAAAGTACAAGGTAATTAGAAGTAAGTTAGAGACCATCTGGAACAAAAACTAATTTTAACGAAGATTTGAAAACAAGCAATTTACCTGGACTGGACACATTGTAAGAATGAACGAAAACAGGTTATCAAAGCAGTTACATAGGCAGGAAGGGATAGAAAAAAAGGAAGACCAAGGAAAACATCGATAGGTAGAATACAGGAAATCGGAGAGAAAAGAGGGAAGTCAATGGAAGAGATAAGAGGACTGACCAGAGACAGAAGCGATTGGAAGAAATAAGTAAAGATGGCTGGACCGACGATGAACAGCATAAGAGTTTTAGAGAAGAAAGAAAAGGAGAAAGTGAAATAGCTCGCATCAGAAGAAAAAATCCTCGAATGTGAAATTTACATTTGTTTGGAAATTTCACCTTTTTGCTGTCTCTAAAGTACACGTTTTGTATCTCGGAATCTTAAAGTTCATCATTCTACCATTAATTCTATCGATGAGTTCTGTAGTTTTATCCACGATGTCTGTTGGCATAAAGTTAACCAAATGCTGAATAGTGTGCCAGCAAATCAAATTTGCCAAAGACCTGGAAAATACAAAATAATATTCGATACTATCTCTAGGAGTAGTAAAAGTGTATAATCACCGCTTAGATGTAGTTGCCAGGAAATTCAACATGAGTCCAATGTATCGTGGTTGAAAAATTATCACTTCATCATCGTAATTCAAGTTTGTCGCAGGGCTTAGCAGTCCATTAAGGAAAAAGTGCCATTGAATATCCGGGTATTTATATTGCAGTTCCGATACAGATTTTTTGACATAATCATATTTAGAGATATTATGGAAAACTGATTCTTTTATTATCTACAAATCAATTTTCTTCCAATAAAAGCCAAACTGAATAATACACGAAATTAGCGGTTGATTTCATACCTCTCGAAGTTCCTCGGTTATCCTTAGCATTTCCTTAGTATCTTCTACAGCAATATTCCTAGTTGCTCCGAATAAAACAGCGATATCTATCATATAATCGAATATGAGTCGACTGATTTGTGGATTTGGATCATTGGTAGAATACATAGCTTCATGAATCTAAAAACTCACGTTTAAAATTATCAACTGTTGTAACAGAACAGAAGTATTAGGTAGTCACAAAAAAACTCCACCAACCATTTCCTAACCTTAGTTTATTCCTAAAATGGAGTTTGGGAATTCCTGAATATGTCTCACTTAGGCCTGAATTTCACCAACCTGATTTACGATGTTTCAAAACTAAGTAATTCCTAATTAAATTAAATTACTATACCTAGCTACACTGAAGTCTCAACAGAATCGAGCTGTTGCTGGATGTTTGGAAGATGGTCGAACCTATGAGAAAATACCTTTCGCGCAACCGGACGCAAAACAAGCATTTTGCAGCCGCAAAAATTTTTACGGCCGTTCCCATAGTGACTGCCGGCAAACTGAACGCCGAATTATGTAATTTTCACAATTGCACGAAAAATATTGTGTATACTATGGCCGCGAAATGTTTTCGCGAACTCGAGATTATCTTGCCTCGGCCGGAGCGGCCTCGGCGATAATCTCTCTCTCGGAATGCGAAAAAGCATTTTGCGGCCTTAGTATACAAATAACTATTGTGCCTGACTGCTGACATTTGACAACTCTCCAAGAGCTATCGCGAATTGAATTACTACAGTTACACTAAAGTCATAACAGTAAAAATCGAGTTGGTGCAAGATCCGACGTCTGGAAGATGATGGAACAAATGTGAATATACCTTGTGTCTGACTGCTGACATTTGACGACTCTTCAAGAACTATCACAAATCAAATAACTATAGTTACTATAGTCCAAACAATAAGAATCGACTTGCTGCAAGATCCGACGTCTGGAAGATGATGTAACAAAGAGATTATACTTTGTGCCTGACCGATGACATTTGACAACTCTCCAAAAACTATCACAAATTAAATTAGTATAGTTACACTAAAGTTCCGGTAGTAAGAATTAAGTTGCTGCTAGATCCTACACATGGAAGATGATGAAACAGCTGAGAATATACTTTGTGGTTGACCTCAGGATATCGAATCAGGTTTCTGATGTTCGTATCTTTCTCTTGCTCTAAGACCAGTATCTGTATCTCTGTATCTGTAGAGTAGGGAGGGTGAGTGTAGGCTCACAGCACTTAGGCCACATGTGACCCATTGTACATTCTCCCAAGGAGTTGTTCTCCTAGGTCATCGTCCATCCTGTCCTTCCCAGGAAGGTGGACAGGTCACTAGGAGACATCTCCTTTATATCGGCAGGTGTAGGCCAAGACCGAACACATACACTCTTATTGACGATAACTCCAGACATGCCTGACAGTTTCATCTTCCGGTTCACACATCCTGCATAGAGGTGTGTCCACTAGCCCCATAGTATGGAGGTTCTTCCTTAGTTGACAGTCGCCAGTCAGAAATCATACTGTTAAACGTAGGTTTTCCCTGGTCATCGCCAAATATTTCTTCGACGCCAGCTTCCCAGGGTCGCCCAGGGTGATCCTGGCAAGACTGCATCCTTTGATTCCATCCCATCTCTCAAGGGATTGTGAATGTGTCTAACGTTTGGCTAGTTCCGCAATTGTCGAAGTCGTTAGGCCGTAGGTGTCACTGGGCCCTAAAATTTTTAGTCCAGCCGCTTTCCTGGCTAAAGAATCGGCAATGCGATTACCTTTACTCTTGTCGTGCCCTTCAACCCACCTCAGCATAATATTTTTATCTGCCGAGGCGTTAGCTAAATCTTGGTGACACTCGTGGCTAGTACTAGAGTGCTTTAAGACCTGAAATACCATTTACTAAATAAACTAACTGGCTTTCTTGAGAAGCCCAACTCGTTTGGTGAAATTTGAATAGGTCTGAGCCACAATAGAATCTCGCGAGTAACAGTGGAAAACCGAATAGACCCACTAACTCAAAAATTAACTTAACCTAAAGCTTAGAGGGTCAGGTTAGTTACAATATCAAAGGACGTATAGTTGTTGATAAAGAAAACATTTTTTGTGTTAAAAACCCCTTACATAAACACCTGAATGGAAAACCGGAGGTTATGTACTCTTCCGAGTTAATATGAATCTGTAACAAAATCACTGGTTTTATCGGATTAGAATAACCAAAACATTACGACAAATTGCACGTCACGGATTTAGAGATTGAATTTTGGAATTATTACTTTGATCGAAATCGAATGTACTGACCGACGTCGCCTCTATTTGTCCGAAGTTTTAGTGGGGAACGTAATTACATTATGTGTCCGCTTAATTTGTAATTTAAAGACAAGAGCGAACGAGTAAACTAAAAATGATTTGATCACAGTGTATCACGAAAAGGTAGGAGATTGTTTTTAATGGGGAAAATTTTAGAGCCGTGTTTGAGTAGAATTGGAAAATGGTGAAATTGGGATATAAGTTCGTACACGAAAAGCATATTGTGAAATATGAAAAAAAAGAGAAAAAAAAATTGAAGAACATGTCGCGGGACACACGATGAGAATTTTAGTTCCTTTTAAGCAATAATCAAATTTTTTGAATAAATGAATACACATATTAATATAAGAATTTATTTCACTCTGGATGAAACTTTATTTAACAAAAACATACAATAGTATTAATAATTATAAGAAATATGATATAAATTTTGTTAACTTGCTATTTTCTTTTTCTGTTGATTTACTTTCCATAATATTTACTTTGCACTTATGTCATATTATACATTTTTTTTTAATTTCTTGGGAAATTAAACCACAATATTTTTGAATTCTTTATTTCAACGTTTCGGTAGCGTTCCAGCTACCGTTGTCAAGAAAAAATGAGTAGAAATTAATTTTTTATCCCTAACTGACACAACAGAAAAAATTTGACAACTAGACAATCAAAAATTATTTTGAAGTTTAAGACTGCAAAATTTCGTTATCAAATTTTTATTAAGGTCCATTCATAGTAGATCATATCTGTGGCAAAATGTGAAATGAAACACTTCATTTTATGACATTCCAACGATATGATAGTCTACTAGAAATGGAAATCCAGTGAAGTGCACGTTCCAGGAACGGTTTTTATTGGGATAGCGCGTTTCTTTCGCTTATATTGGAAATGTTGTTAATAAAACGCGTTTCTTAATAGTTTTTTTGTGTATGAATATTTAAGTTTTTTGAAATATGTATACTCAGTTTTGTGATTTTGTGTATTGAAATGTGTATCGATTAACAACTATTCAAATTATAAATCATACGAAAACCTGGATAAAAACTTATGATAAGTTTTTATTCTTGACAACGGTAGCTGGAACGCTACCGAAACGTTGAAATAAAGAATTCAAAAATATTGTGGTTTAATTTCCCAAGAAATTAAAAAAAAGAATGAATAATATACCACAAGGAACATACAGAAAATCATATTATACACTTTCACTAATTTCAAAAAATTATATAATTTAATTCATATTGAAGCTAGAGCGCTTGCGCTTAATGTACAGAACGCAGCAACGTAACGTAACGGTCAGATCTTTTGCGCAGCGACCTCCGGTCGCTCCAACCTAACGTGAAGAACTAAAGTTCTAAAAGTTCTAAAAACGGCATTTTGGTTAGAAAACTTGATGGGTTGATACAAAGAGAAGTCGAGGTACGAGGAATAATAAAATGGAAACAAGCCTGTAATGGCAGTACAATGGAAGGAATTATAGTGGAAGAAATAAAAAAGATGTAATTTTTGTGACATATTTTTTCCTACAATTCATTTATATTCTCAACTAAAATGATGGGTATCCAGTATATTTTTATACAGGGCTGGAGAAAAGTCCCAGAATAATGCAACATTACATTGTAGTTTTTTTAGGGTCGTATCGGTAACGTTAACTAATAATAATTCTTTATTTTCGACAAATTGAATCATATAACGGATTCGGTTAGCCGATTTTACTGGTCTCGAATTTAGTGGCTATTTAAAACCCATCTCGGCGTAGACTTCAGTGCTACCGTAGCTTTTATTTAGTAATAAAGTTCTTTCACAGTAAAACTCTAAACATGCGAAAGGAAAACTCCGAAATGAACCATTTATATTCTAACCTAAACTAATCTAAGCATTTGTTCCTTTATTCAAAAAGGACGTTTTCACAGTAATTTCTCACAAATTCAATTTAGAACAGTGACGGATTTGTCCTAAATCTATATTAAACTACACTGCTCAACAATTGAAGTGGATAATTATAACTTTCGCAAATTTTTTATTTAAAAACGCTGATATCCTTCTCAGAAACTAGGTAGAAGTAAGGGCGCACAATAGATCTTTTAGGTCTCAGTGAATGTCACCAAAAAATACATACCGGGTGGCCAACTAAGAACGGCCGTCGGCCATATCTCAGGAGTGGATTATAGCACAGGTTCGGGAAAAAAATTTATCACAAAAGTGGCCTTGAGGAACGCCTGGAAATTATTTTCAGCATTGTAGGTCCACCGCTAGAGGGCGTTTTTGTCAGTTGAAATTTTAAAATGCAAATTTTTTCAAAATTTACTCAATTGAGGAGCATATTAAATATTATAATCAGATTCCTCGACAAATTCTGCATATTTCTAATATGACAAGTTTATGTCTATCTCTTCAAATAAGTGAGAGTGGGAACCTTGTTACGAAAAAAACGCTTGTAATTCCGGTTCTGCTTGACCGATTTTAATAAACTTGATATTTCGTTGAACAATCCAATATTTGTAAATATGAAGCAATCTGATTAATAACATAAATGCTAGAGGAAGCTGTATTATTTTTTTTAAATATTGTGTTTTCTCGTGACAATTTTAAATGAGAGCATACAAATTGAAGTAGGTCTTTGAAAGGTAGACTGAATTAGTGATAAAACACTGTAAACAGCAAGGCGATTCTCTTTTCTATCCAGAGATATCGTAAGAAGCAGATAAATGGCGGGAATTGTTCTTCCATCTTCTTCCATCTTCCGTCTAGAAGGCTGGTTCGCGTTAACAGAAATTATTAAATTTAGCCTGAATGGAAAAATCTTACATTGGTCTGCAGTAATTTAAACTGTTATCATACTAATGTTATGGTTGCCACTAGATTACCTAAATGTAACGCTGTCGCTACTAACAATGAGAACGAATTTCAAAATAATGTTATGAATCGAACAATTGTGTGTGTGTATGTGATTAAGTCTTATTGGCACTGGTTTTCACAACCAACTGGCCAGTCAATTTGTTATAAGTTCTCTCCTGACAGAATTAGGATTAGTAATTACATTGTATTTCAGATTAGATTACATTTTTCTCTCTCAGTGGTTAGTTCTTTCATAATTATTAACTTTTAGCTCTTGTTTTTTTTTTCATTTTCATGGATATTTTTTTTTCGGCTTTTTTTTTATATAAATATTATTATTATATACATATGTTTTGTTTTTCATTTTATTGGTTATATATTTTTTTTTGTCTTTATATTGATATAGTTTATATGGATATACAAAATCTTATATACATCTATATTCTTGGACTCTAAAAGTAGCAATAAGTTGGTAGGAAGTGAAACATTAGTTTGAATTAGTTTGGTGTAGAAATTTGTTATGTTAATATAGTTATATTTACCAGACCTATTTTTCTTGAATACACTGAAATCGAACAATTTAAACCTTTAATAAATAACTGGGTACCTAATTAGTGCCGCCCTAGATGTTCGAAATGTCGTCCATCGTTTTCAATGCATGAAATCAATCGCTAAAATACTTCTTATTTTTTGTCGTATCCTTCTAACCATGTCAAATCTTGTTGCGGGTCTATCGGCATAAACGAGATCTTTTACTCACCTCCACAAATGAAAATCTGAAGTTAGGTCTGGAGACCTTGGTGGCCAAATGCGTGAACTTCCGAATATCGGTTTTTATTGATATTTTATGCTTTCGAATTACTAACACATCGCTTGAAAACTAATATAACATTCTTATATAATTGAAAAAATGTAGCACAACCAGTTGGAAGATCCATTCCTGTCATTTACCTGTTTCTTACGATATCTCTGGATAGGATAGAGATATCGTCTTGCGGTTTGCAGTGCTTTATTACTAATTTAGTCTACTTTTCAAAGATCTACTTCAATTTGTATGCTTACAGTTGGCAGAAGCAAACGTGAGCCTGGTGGGCGTGTTCATGTCGTCTGTAGTTGTATTTTTGTAGTAACAATTCGATATTCAAATTATCAGAATTTGTCAAAATTACCAAAAGGACACATTGGTTATCTTAATAAAGTCTTCGACCTCAGTCAATATGGAAAATCCCCAAAAACAATAGCCATTTTATATATCCCTTCAACAAAATATTCGAAAAACTATTGGATCCAAATTAGTGAAATTGTCTAAAAATCGGATAATCATCCTCGCATTGACAACACTGATACCGAATTAATAAAATGATGTATGTTGATGAAATCACTCTGTCAAATTATTTCGATTATATTTAACAATTAATAATGGACAATCGTTAACATTGGCTCTTGATTGGCTGCTTGCGATGACCTCATTTTAGTTCGCATATTTTCCGGGGCTCATGTTTGGTTCTGACAACTGCACATTTAAAATTGTTATGAGAAAACACAATATTAAAAAAAATAAAACAGTGCCCTCTAGCATTCATATTATTGATAAGATTACTCCATATTTACAAATTTCCGATTGTTCAGCAAAAGCTCTTCCAAACAACATCAAGTTTATTAAAATCGGTCAAGCAGAACCCGAATTACATGCGTTTTTTCGTAACAAGGTCTCCACTCTCCCCCACCCCTTATTTGAACTGATAGACTTAAATTTGTTGTATTAAAATATGCAGAATTTGTCGAGGAATTTGATTATAATATTTAATATGCTCCTTAATTGAGAAGATTTTGAAAAATTTTGCATTTTAAAATTTTAACTGTCAAATACGCCCTCTAGCGGTGGATCTACAATGCTGAAAATAGTTTCCAGGTGTTTCTCGAAGCCACTTTTGTGATAAATTTTTTAACCCGAGCCTGTGCTATAATCCACGCATGAGATATTGCCGACGGCCGTTCTTATAGTTGGCCACCCGGTACATACATCGAAATGTTGATACTCATGACACCAAATAGTTATTTTCCTAACTAGTGCGGAAAGTGATACTTTCCCGCACGCGACTGCAGTTGACACGAACGACGTGAAGCGGAGTTCGGGCAAGCGGTCAAGGGCGGGAAAGACACTTTACGTATGAGTTAGGAATATTATTTTTTCTACGACCGTATATGCAAAAAAGTATACCAACCCATTTTTCAAAAGTTTTTTTATTTCAACATACATATACAAAACTTTAACCAAAAACTATTAGGTATTATTATTATAAATATTAATATTAGAAACATAATTTGTTGCATTCTGTAAATTACTTAAAATTGCCGGTCCAGTGGAGTTATTTGGTGTTAACTGGTAAGTAGATGACGTCGATGAGGATGGCACCGGTTGCAGGTCACATAAAGATGACGATCACGGTGACGGCAACGGTTTCAAGTCATTTGTAGATGAAAGAATTTTATTTGATATATTTTTCTTGTATCAAACCCGGGTGGTTTGATAGTTGTTTTATGACACTACTTTAAAGAATGTACAGGGCTATATCAAAATATCTTCATTATATTATGTTTTCAAAAAATTAAAAATGCAACAAAAAGCTAGATAAGATGTAGATTTTATTTGATGGACTATTTATACACCTGTTGTAACAATAGTTTTAACTTCCGAAGTAAAAATTATGTAATAAGGTCAAAATTTGCATAATTTTACTTTCCCGCACTAGGGCAGGAAAGTGACACTTTCAAAGCTAAAATGAGTGCAGGAAAGTGGGTTAAAACGCACGGTCGTAGAAAAAATACATTTTGAATTCAATGATATGCTTAAAATAAGCTGTAATTAGGAAAAACATAGAATACTTACACCCATAACATATCTGTAATTATTTCCCCGATCATCCTTTTCGACAGTAATACGAAAAAAGACATCAAAGTTAAGTCCCATCTGCCGAAGTTTATGTAAGGATTCCATCCAATCAAACCGGGTTTGGTCCCAATTATATCCCTCGAGGGTAGGCCAGTCACCGATTGACTTTAAAATTTCTTTTATCTTTTTTAATCCTTGTCTAGCGATCGCGGATTCATTCATGCAGGCCCGATAAAACTTTTTGGCCTCGTTAAAGGGTTTCGGCTCTTCGCGGCGTATCGGTACATCGAGCATTTCTCTGTAATTAAATTTTTCTTTTAAAACCTTTTATTGAAGGTTTAGATTTGAGATTAATCAACAGGTTTACCAACTCGTGAAAACGGTGAAGGATATTAAGCCACTAAAGCTGGAGGGGCCGGTGAAAAATTTGGATATTGATTAGTTTCGAAACGGGAGATGATTTTGTTAAAATTTGTGCTGCTACTTTTTATCACAACTAAATAGGAAGTAATTTGTGCTACATTTTATCGTGTATTTCGTTGAACTGAAACGTAAAAACTGGGAATCCAGATTTCTTTCTATTTTCTACGTGATATTTGACGAAAATTTGAAAAAAGAAGTAATTATCATAGAAGATGAAACTAAGAATGTTTTGTTGTTGGTATTAGAAGCTATTCTCGGTAATCATGAAGGGTTAAACTAAACAGAAATCTTAAAAAATCTTCAAAAACACAAATTGAAATCATTATCACAAATTCGCTGACAACTTTGAAGGATTCAAAAAGGATCAGGATAAATTATTTCATTTAGACTCAAGAGTAATTGAATATACCCGAAGGTGTTAAGGTGTTTTGTTCATACAAGGTTTGTAAGTGTTTCAGTCGTTTTTATACACAAATTTCACCCAGCTTCTTCTATTTTGTGCAAGTTCTTTCCCTTTCTTCCAGCTCTTGTTATTTTTTCCCAGGATACCAGCTATAACATCATCCCATTTCCTTCTATGCCTGCCTCTAGATCTTTTTTTGGTTTGGTTTGGTTTGGTTTGCCATATCAACTTGACTTGTCTCGAGTTGTCCATTCTTACCATATGTCCAAACCACTTCAGTTGTTGTCGTTCTATACTGCTTATGATCGGCTCGACCTCCAATTCCTTTCTAATAACGGCATTTCTCACTCGATCTTTTATTGTGATGCCTTTTATGCCCCTTAAAAATTTCATTCCTATGGCTTGTAATTTGCTCTTCTGTTGTTCCGTGAGTACCCAGCTTCCACAAACATATATTAGGATCGGTTTGAATATGGTTTTGTAGACGATCAGCTTTGTCTTCGTTGACACTTCTTTCTTCCTTCCTTACAAGCGTGTTACTTAATGAATAGTACAACTTGGTTGCGCTTCCTATCCTGTTCTTAATTTTCGCTTCGTTCTTCCCGTCTTTGTTTATCAAGACACCTAGATACTTGAAGTTATCCGTTTGTTCTATTTCTTTATCACTTAAACTAACAACAGTTTGGCATTCGTTTCTACCGATCTCCATTATTTTTGTTTTATTCGCATTCGCCCATTCAGTTATATAGGTTGGTTCCAGATTTCTGTAGCACACCAGTAGTTTCTTTGCTTTTGCTTTGACTTCCTTCATTCCTATATTCTAAGCACCACCTTATTCAATCTTATATTAAAGTAATTGAAGTACTAAGTATAAATGAGTGAATCAAGTGAAACAAAAGCCATTGTATGTGGGAAAAATCATCCAAATACTGTATTTTTTTGGGAACTATGTCCATTTTAACAATAATTTGTGAAGATCGTTTCAAGTTCCGTAAAATTTGGAAATTACGAGTACCCTGTTATTTGGGATTCTTTTCACGGAAATCATAATAGCTGACTCGGAATTTTAACCCAATATGCTCCAAAACCAGGGGGAAAACAATAAAATGCACCTTCATTATATCACACAATTTTAATAGGATAGGTCCACCGCTTATGACTGTCAACCCTTTCTATATAAATTAATTTCGCTACTAAAGAATAAATTTTATACCGCTTATATAACCACAGAACATCCGTGTGCACTCTTCCGATGGCTTGCGGATTCTGAGCCAAAAACACGCCTAATTGTGTTCACCGAAACCATTGTTCAAGTAGATCCCCAAATTTATATGGTTCACGGACGATTTTTAACATACCGCACATTTTTAGTAGGAAGTAGATTAAATCACCAGAGTTTTTAATTCACAATAATGAGCTTTTAATCCACAGGATTTATTGAATATATATTTTTTTCAATCTAGAATTCGAGGAAGTCAATTAAATACTTTTGCTAAGAGCTTAGGAAAATATTTGTTTTCAACTAACCGTAAATACGAGTGTTTTATTCACTCGAATCCGATAGAAATTGCTTTTTCCACTACTAGTTGCTGGAAAAAAATACAAAAATACAAATGTGAATTCGTTGATAGTGATATTACCTGATACGAGATTGAATTTCATCCTCAGCTATGTCCTCGACCGATCGGAATCCAGATCGAGATTCTCGATTATCCTGCAAGTGTGTGTTCTGCAGGAAATTACCGCAGGAAAATCGATAAAAATCCTCGCATGGATCGGCTTTGATATTGATGTGTCTTAGAATTTCGGTTGCTGTGCGAACACATGCTGGAGCTGTACACGTTTCCACTTTTACTAAAAATTTACAAAGTAAAAACAACTTTTACCAATACTACAGTAAGTTTCCACGCTAAGTTTAGAACAATTTTGAACTGAACTGAAAAAAATAAATTGTCTCAATTATAGAACGATTTGTTCATTACACATTTTCTTTCTTTGCAGTCCAATATTTCATCGTCATCAGTGGAGCATGGAATCGACATGTTGCAACTGGGAATAAAGACAATACACATGGAGAAGGACGACAACGAGACAAAACATAATCTCAACACCGTTTAATAGTCCTGACAAGTATCAACAGCTTCTTCAAACAAGCTACTGGACTGGTTATTTCTGGACAGACTATCAGAAGAAGGCGCCTTTGGCTAAACTCAGACGGACCACAGCGATGCGTCACGACTTCATAAATGTGGTTGTGGCTAAACTCAGACGGACCACAGCGACGCGACTAGTTTTTGTTTTTGTTGTCGTCATCTGTCGTTGAAGACGACTTCAATTAGCTACAATCAGACGACAATGGTGTTCGGTAGTGTTCATCAGTTTCAGTATGGAGAAACGAGGAGTGGCCAGTTGTCGCATTGCTAAGGCAGTCTGTCGGCCATGTGTTTTGCATTGAACCACCAACAACGACAATTTTGTGGGTCATAGCAGGTAGCGACCGTCATTGAGATCAACTGCAAAAAGTCGTTCGTCTGAGTACTGCTCTAATTATATTGCATTTTTAATATAACCACGACCTCCGCCCACTAATAACCTCAATTATGAAGTTGTCGTGACGCGTCGGTGTGGTCCGTCTGAGTTCAGCCTTAGCGTGCATAAAGACATCGGTTGGCTATAGAACACCGCTCTTGGAATCTTGAGCCTTCTCTCCGACGAATCACGATTTCGATTGCATACGTCTGATAGCCGAATTTTAGTCTGGAGAGAAAGAGGACAGTGGTATAATGCAAATTTGATAGCGCCAACCACTCCTTTCGGTGAAGGATCAGTTTGTGTGCGGGGCGACCGCACTGAGCTTGTAGTTGATTTAGCCAAAAATAACCGCTGTAAGATCTTGTGACATGGCTATTGAATCTATATTGTTACCATTTTCTGGCACCATAGGCACAAAATTTGTTTTTATTGATGATAATAATCGTTGTTACCGAGCAAGACTTGTGAACAACCTAACTCTGCCCCTTCGAGATGAATTGCAACAATCATGTTTGGACTGGAAGGTCCAGGTTGTTAAATCGAGTTGAACAGCCTCCAAAAATATTACACCAACTAGATAACGCATTGCAAGTTATCTGGGCAGGCATTCTACAAGAAGTTCATCAATAATTCAATATAGGAGCTTCGTATGCTTTCATTTTACTTAATTTGAAATTTTTTTATTGAATATTTGTTTTTTGTATTGCTTTTCTTATTCTCTAAATAAACTTCCACCCCATGTAAATACCGTTTTTCCTCTCAAATATTTACAAAGAACATTCAGAAATTTTTAAGTATATTATTCACTTTACCTAATTGTATTATTCCTCGAAAGTGTATTTTAACTTTAAATCGACTCTTGTTTGTTAACATGTACATTTAAGCATTTATTGATGCTTAAAATGCACGAATGCAACTAGCGACGTTTCTTAAAAGACCAGCCTGAGCTCTTTTGACGTCTATTCAATCCTTACGACATTAAATGGTTGATTTCATATAGTTCAATGGACCAAAACTCGCTAATAATAATTCAATTAGGCACGGTTTACATGAATGAATGAATGCATAGAATGAAGGTAAGTTTATACATTTATTCCACTCGCTTAAATTTCTCTTCGAAATTATTTTGTCGTTTCGCTGAAATATTTTTACCACCATATTTGAATAGATTCTCTCTTGATATCTTCTGGAAGTTTCTTGCGGTATATCCATTATTCTTTTTTGGAAAATTTGACCACATTTAATTGGATGTATTGAATTAAGCAAGCAACTCTACAATATTCTTAAGGCGTGTTTCGGCCTCTTGCAGAATTATAGAGTTCTCATATAACAAATATTCTGTTTCTTCAGCTTTTTCTTCATTAAGATTAGTTCTACAGAGGTTTGGGACTATTGAAAGGACTGTCTGCTGTCATATTGTTTGTGCTGGTTTGCAAGTAAGTAGTTATTATTTCTGTTAACTTTTCAAGAATTTTTTGTGATATTAACAGATGGAAACTTTGTGCTGCTTGGCAGAACTTTCATCCAGCTTTTTTCCTTGAATTGTTATATAATAGGTTCTGTATTACTCTCAATTACTCAAGAAGATTTAATAATGTTTTATCTAAAATCTTTATGCTCCTATGTGTTGGTAAATTTCGAAAATTAAATTGGAATTGAAAGTATAACATTTGGAATCATTATACTCCAATTTTGACCAGCTAGAGCACTTTTCGAAAATAAGAATCTGTGTCAACAAAATGAAATGAAAATGCAAAAACACTATTATTTTATATAGACTTATTTTGAAATTGGAATGGACTGTTATTTTATGAAAAAGTTGAAAAATCTTCTTTAGAATAAAAGTTTGATAAATACTGTTTTAATTTTGTCACAAAATAAAAAATGAGAATGAAATAAGTTTGTACTTACCTGAAAATCCCAAATAAAAAAGTCCTGCTACTAATAATAAAATCCCAACTATTATTAAAATAACCAAATATTTTTTCCTCTTCTGCAATGAACAATGTTCTCTAGCTTCTGGAGCCGCTGGTGGCCGTGAAAAAACACTTTAAAAAATGTGAATCCATTATAAAGGTATTAATGCAACATATTCATTCGGAATGCAAATAAAATTTTTATCAAAAATCAAATTAAAACAACAACGGTTTTGCTGGATACCACTTCATATATTCGTTTTTTTTTATTTGAAATGGAAAAAGTTTTTATTTTCGCTGTTTCCATGTTTTATTGATTAACCAATTCAGATTATTGTGAAAATCTTGAATTAAGTACCTAATAAAACATAAAATGGATGTTGATATGGATTGATTGTAAATGATACTTGTTCTAAATACATAGTAACAAAAATCTCAGTATTTTCAACGTGTTTTCGTATATATCTAATACTTTATATGGATCTACAGCTTTTCTATACTGGTTTCATTAATTTCTCTGAATGAAGGACAGATTTGGCTGTTTAAATTTTTCACA
>CAJUYI010001046.1:72810-98534 GCA_910591695.1 Galerucella pusilla | reverse complement strand
GTTTCGAAAAATTCAAAGTTCTCCAATTATTTGACTTTGAATCTTTCAAATTATGCATTCGACGAAAAAAAAGCTTAATAAATGTTATATAATGGTTCTGCTCAAAACTTTCGAAAACAACTAAAATATGTTCGTAGTTTAAACAATAAAACTGACTGTGAATGATTTTTGGAAAGTTTTATCAACTAAAAATAAAAAGCATTGCAATATTACTCACTTATTTGTCAAATTTCGCATATTATTACCTTCACCACACTCTCACACAACACCTTAAATCTCCTTAAGACTAAGCGTGAAATACGTGCTCAATGATTCCTAGGCATTCTTTGAAGTAAGTAGTGTATAATAATTAATGACACACACGAAGCTATCACCTAGAGACACGGGCAGACTAGAGCAGACATAAGTGCAATTAAATTTTCAACATCAACAGGAGCAAGCTGAATGTTATTCATATGTAGACAGGGACAGTACAAATAAATTTGAAATTTTGTCAATTATTAGTTCTTATCGAATTTTTTGTTTTTTACAAAGTACTAGTAAATATAATATCAATTGCCGGCCATCAATTGACGTCGCCTGTACATTGATTAGATAATAGCACAACAGAAAGTGTAAGATCTCCAGCTCCATTGCTTTTCACTTAATTTCTAATCCCGATATTCCTGATATTCTAAATCCTTCCAATGTAGCTGAAGAGGTCGAGGAAACCTATATAGACCCGATACACTTGATTTTAAGCTACACGTGTGATAATACTTATCTCAATTATATAGAGTCGTGGACAGTCCTTTCTTATTTCTCTATTATTTATATTTAAAATGATATCAATTCTCATTATAACGTTGTCAAAATCATTTTGATCCGTCTTTAACATTATATTCAGCTGATTCTGATTATATCCAGCAGCATTTAATGAAAATAGTTGAAGATTCTCAATTTCTGAACTTATTTTGATAAATTTACATTTATTTTTATAACCAAAAACCAAAGAATCTTCAAGTCTGCCAATATCTTGAAAAATGAACAGGGTTTTTTAGGAGCTCGTACTAAAAACTAAGAATACTGATAATGGTAAAAAAAAAAAAATTATTTTCAGATATGTTCCCCTTTTTTTTGGGGTATGTAATTCAAATTATATTCATCACCCACAAAAATACTTTAAAATATGAACGTATTTCTTGTTGTTGATCAGTCCGTTCCTGTAAAACAATTCTGTTAGTATCTGCGTAGGTGTGAATGACGGACTCTGGCAATTAACTAATTAGAAACTTAATTATTAAGAAATTAAGTCACCAGCGCCCAGCAACACTTTATTTCGTATTGTTTAACAATTTTGTTTTTTATTATTCGGAAGCGGATTTAACACGTGCTAATCTGAAAAAATATGCTTAAGAACATTCATTGTTCTATCAGTTTCTTTACATTGAAGTAAATTTATTGTTTATGATGAGTAGAGCATGGATTTTTAAGCATAAAAAAAACTTAAAATAGGCGCTTAAAAAAGCTTAAAATTTTCTGAACATAAGCTCATAAATATGCATGAAATTTAAAAAAAAAGCAACAAAAAGTAATTTATAAAAACGAATATCTTTATTTATATCAAACAGTTTTACACAAAAAACATAAAAATAAAAGTCATTTCGTCATAAGAAAATGTAAATAAAGAAACTACATTGCCTCAAAAAAACCAGAAACTTACTTCTTGCAAAAAACACTAAATAATAGAAATGGATGAAATTTCAAACATTACAAACTACTCGTCTTTGAGTAAATCAATAACTAATTGGGGACAAACTGCAATTTAAGTAGACTGAAGACATTTCTCAAATTAATAAATGTTATAAATTTTTTGTAAAATATCAAATGTAAGAAGCTACACATATATGTATACACCAAATATCGCTAATGACCCCCCGTGGTCGATGCGCTATAATAATAAAAAAAAAAATAACTAATTGTTTTTCTAAATTGTCAACAGTAAATCCCATTCTTCTATCTCTCAGCACAAATTTTAAATGAGAAAAACTTCGTTCAAAATCCACGCTGGTAATTGGTGTTTATTTAAATTTAGGAACAATAGCTGCATCTATCGCAACAACATTTCCTTTAATAACATTTGCTATTTGGTTTAAAACTCTATACCCTCCATTTTTATTTAGCACTCCAGTAAATTTATTAAAAATTAAAACTCCTGAAGCGCCAAGTACTTTTGAGGTCTCGTTCTTAAATGTTTCGATTATTTCCAAAGCTTCTACAAGAGGAAGTGTCTTGTTTTCGAGTTTTGTGATAGCTTTGCTAACAAAGCTGTAGTTAGCCTTAATAAATGCTAAGTTTTGTTTTACCTCTTATTTTTTCACGATCTCTTGACACTTTTCAATCTGTTGGGAAGCCGTTTTAGGAAACTCTAATATAATATAATTTCCTTAAAAGACTCAAAATGATCCGCAAAATAGTTTTTGGAAATTTATATATATATATATACACAATCGGCCTACGGAATTTCCCAAACAATAGACATGTGTTGGGTAACGCTAGTATAAAGTGTAACTAATGTCAATGTGATGACCTTGAATTGTATTACAAATTTTATGCAGGTTAATTTTAATCCACTATATTAATTTAAATTACATTTGAAAGGCATTATTTCACAATATTCGAATTTAAAAAAAAAAATTTATGCTCGTCATTGGGCGGCCTTTTCCTTTAAAGGGATTAAAAATATGGGTCATCACATTAACAATAGTTACACTTATACGATGTTGTCACGTTGTGGCTTAGATAATATCAAATAAATTAATCGGAAATTGACAAATATATTAAAAACTGTTACATATCGAGAAGTAAATGTACAAAATTAGCACTAAATACACCACTAATTGTTAAAATATGCATAAAACTAGCACAAAAAAAATAAATGCATTAAAACTGAAAATAGGCATTAATTATAGTAGTATTTTATTACTTAAATTTTATTACTTAAATAAACATTATTTTAAGACATTTATACTTTTCTAATTAGAAATGTATTTCCAGTATCTAATCATGCTTTTATTGTTGTAGCATACTGGCAAGGTTGTGAATAGTATTTCATCACGTGGAACAGTGCGTCCAAATATTTAAATTGCTACATAACCCGTTTAAGATACAGTATGGATCGTCAACAGCGGTCAAAATTTCATCTTGTTGAATATTTGCTTGCATCGGCACATTCCTAGATTGTCCTAATTCTGTGTATTCCCTGTCTATTCTGCTTACCGAGGATTGGGAGGTGTGTTCAGGTTCTGAGTGCATTTTATTGAATAATGTGCATACCTTTTATTGAGTTCGTATTCTATCGCCAACACCAATTAAATATGGAATTTCAGATTTATCTTTTTTCACTAAGATAAATTATTCAAATACCTTATTTCACTTGAGTATTCTCTATTTATAGAAATTCACTTAATAAATATAAAGCATTTGCGTGATAGCAGAAAGAATTTATTTATAAAGTAATCACTCGAACCACTTAATTAATATTCTCCAATCAACTTTTCACAAGCTAACAGTACATCAATCATTTAATCATCTAGATCAAATGGTCGTCAGATGTGGAATCGGAACATGTTGAAAATATTATTTTTTGTGAGCTTCGGCTTTTTTGCACAGGTATGTATCAATTAGTATGGGTCTCATTTTTAAATTTTTTGTTTTTGTCCTTGTTTCCGTTCACGCAATCACACTTTTCTTTTGTACTATGCATATCAATTATTCAAACACACTATAATTTTGCTCAATATCTAGCAAAATCTAATAAAGACGCTTCAACCCTTGATTAGCTTACCTACTGTGAATTATAACTTACAGGTCTCGTGCGAAGATCCGGAAGTTACTTTACCCAATGGGAAGATTCGTGGATTGGAAGTTACTCCTGTAGTAACAAATCTTACCTATTACGCATTTATGGGGATCCCCTTTGCAGCACCACCGGTCGGAGAACTTCGATTTAAAGTAAGAAATCTTAATAATGTTTAAGGGCCATATCCTACTAACAATGTTGACTTGGGCTCCTAGCCATTTTTGGAAACTGACTCTGGGGTTTTGTTTTGGACTAGTTTGGAACGTATTTTCCCAAATTTTTAGCCACTATCTCAGTCCGCAATAAATATTTTTACACGTCCTTTTTTTATTTTCACTTATAACAAAATTTTCCAACAAAAACACATACTACAGTTTCCAAAAGTGACTGGGTTCAAAAATCAACACAGTTAATTGGCTATGGCATTTGTTAATGATGAAGGAAAATATATTTTAGCCTCCTCAACCTGTTAAAAATTGGGAAGGTACTCTAATAGCCAACGACAACACGCCTTTATGTTATCAAGTTGGTGTTAAAAAAGAAGGTGCTTCCGAAGACTGTCTATATTTAAACGTTTATACTCCAATCGTAAGTAAATTCGACTTAAACATTTACAGAGATACAACTCAGAGTAATAATTTATTAGGTGCCATCAACTTCTTCAAAATTGCCGGTTTTAGTCTTCATATATGGGGGAACTTTTAGACGAGGGCGTTCTTTTCGAGGTTATAAATCACCTGCTTTTGTAATGAAGGAAAATGTAGTAGTTGTTACATTTAACTACAGGGTAGGACCTTTCGGTGAGTTTATTTTGTTTTTCTCGTTCTTGTATGAATATTGTACTTATGATTATGTTTGTAGGATTTTTATCAACTGAAGATGAAGCTATTTCTGGGAATATGGGTTTGAAAGATCAACAATTCGCTTTAAAATGGGTTCAAACGAATATTAATCTCTTCGGTGGCGATCCAGAAAAAGTTACGGTCATGGGTCAAAGTGCTGGATCTGCTTCAGTTACCTATCAGCTTTTAAGTCCAGGGTCAGCAGGTTAGTTAGTGGATCTACAAAATATTAGTACCTATCAAATGCATCAAGTCTGATAGTTGTGACATTCACTTAAACCTGAAATCTAGTTCATTAGCGTTCTCTAGGTTTTTCCATACTATTTTAGAGCTGATTACGCAAGAGCTCAGTGCTTTACTGACTGCTTGACTAACCTACAAGATAATAATCCTTTCCTTATCAATATTGACCAGGATGCATCTGGTGTCAACAAATGCATTATCTATTTGTTATATTGAGCCCTGGCCAGCACAAGTTGGCTTAATACTACGTATTGTCTTTTACTAGATTGCATAGTCCGTTTTCTTGCAGAATTTTTGTCAAAAACTCACTATTCTGATGTTATATTGCTTAGTCTATATAATTAACTTAATACCTACTAATTATTTCATCTTTTTTTATATAAAACTAACATGCCAACGTCACTATATAAATTTAAAATAATATAAAATTTTGAATTCGACCAGTAACTGTAACTTACTTTTAATCGGATTATATTATTGTTTCAGGTTTATTTAGAGCTGCAATCGGAAATAGCGGTTCTGCCTTATGTACTTGGGCTTTCCAACAAAACGCTGCAGATGTTGCTTATGGAATTGCAGCTGAAATTG
Source organism: Galerucella pusilla (assembly GCA_910591695.1). Classification (NCBI taxonomy): domain Eukaryota; kingdom Metazoa; phylum Arthropoda; class Insecta; order Coleoptera; family Chrysomelidae; genus Galerucella; species Galerucella pusilla. The sequence continues at coordinate 93,020 of CAJUYI010001046.1, read as the reverse complement.
ATCCATCTTTCGAAAGAAATAGGACAACAGAAGAATTATTAAATTTTTTATTGAGCGTACCAGCGACTTCCATTGAAGACACTGCAGATAAATATAGTGTTGGTACCAAATTATTTCATCTATTGAATAATAATCTAAGCTTCTTTTGAGTATTTAAATTTTTGATAATCTGTTTCTAACAATATTATTCCGTGAGAATTTACATATTTTTAACAATTCCAGATTTTATTAAGAAAATTTAATATTAAACATATTGTGTGTTCAAGGCATTCGCTCCTGTAATTGAAGTACCTCATGACGGAGCTTTTATATCTGATTTGATGTACAAAAATGCAGAAAGCGGTGATTTCAATAAAGTGCCTGTATTAATGGGATTTAATTCGGAAGAAGCGATATTGATGGCTAAAAGTAAGTAGTTAAATAAAATAGTATCAAAACGGTACTGCGTCTGTTACTACATATATAAGACGCTATTAGCGTGGAAGTGCGAAAAAAGTAGCAATATATGTGGAAATATCTGAGAAAATTTCGTAATAGTAGTGTATGTTTGGAAAATTTATAAATTATCATATAATAAGATTCAAGTAGAACATTTTATTATAGACAAATTGGAGCACTCGAAAAGTTTAATCAATAAAATGATAGATAAAACAGATACTCACTTATCACTAAGCAAATAATCTAAACTCTCATAATTATTCTGAAGGAACAAATTTAACAGAGTAGGACTAAGGCGCTTTGAGTTTAAATTATATGCACCCCAGAATAACAAAGTTTCAATATCTAACTTGATTAACCAACTTACTGAATAAGAAAAAAAAGAAAATACGAAACATGACGATTTATTCGACGAAGAGGTATTTATAATAGGCGAGGAACCACCATCCTGAGAGCTTTTTGATTCATCTTAATAAAACTTATTATAAAGTTAACAGTTAGAAGAATTAGAATAGCTTGGTCGGCGTGGATTTAATGGGCCAAAAATATTTTGAATAAACTACATATTATTGAATTTCCATAATAATTATAGGAGACTTTTTTGTAAGTGTAACGTATATTTGGCCACTATCATTTAAATATCATTTAAATATTTACCGGACGGCGGGTAGCCAGTCCTTTTTCCTTACCAACATGTGATTCTCGTCGAGAACCTGTAGCACCGATCACCGCTAAAAGGCAAATTTTTACATTTAATGTGCGACGGATAATCTCCGTTGGTGAGGATCAGTATACACTGATATTGGTCAAATATTTCAATTCTTCTCTTCAGTGTCTTCAGTGTCAAATTTTCTACAAGAATGTGTTTTTATTCTCACTTTCGTCTCATTCTATTTTATTTTATTCAATGTAGTTAATTTGATTGATATTTTTTTTGTTTTAGATCAAAATTCATGGAAAAAATTTGTTCGACAATATGACAACGATCCTCGTACACTGGTAGATGGTGATATGTATATCACTGACAATGATACAAAATTATTAGTTGGAAAGGAAATCAAAAGTATTTATTTGGATGAAGATGAATTGTTTGCTGATAACATTGGAAAATCTGTACAGGTATTTTTTGGTATTTGTATTTATTATTCACCTCTAAATATTTTGAAGGCATAGAAGACTGTAATTTCTTTGATGAAAACATTGTTTTTGTTTCGATTTCCAGTACTTTGGGGACAACAGATTTATAAGAGCAATAATAAAATTTGCTGAATTGATAAGTCAACATACCGATCTCTATTTTTACCAATTTTCTTACCATGGTACTTTGGGTGCAAATAATGTCGACATTCCAGGTAAGGCAATAAAGTCTTATTTTCCCACTAACTGTGGTACTATTATGAATTTTTTTTATGTTAAATTTCTTCAGGAATTGGCAGAGTTGCTCACGCCGAAGATCAAAACTATTTCTGGGTAATTCACGATGACTACAAGGAATTTCCCGATGACGACATCAAAACTATGAACAGATATATCACTCTCTTAACCAATTTTGTTAAATATTTGTAAGTAATCATAACATATCATATCTTAGTTCACTCATTTATGTTATCCCCTCAAATTATTATTGGACATAACCATTTTTAAAGGAGGTTTGAAACCGAAAATGATCCTTCAAGTTATAATTGGGTTTCATAATAGTCAAAACAATGTAAAGTCGACTTAAGCCGTGATAAAGCAGGTTGATAAAGCCGACAGCTGTACATATTTTAACGAAAATGGGAGATTGACTGGCTTTTACGAATAGGGATGGAGTCATACAGCCAATAGATCAATTATTGTTAACCCCAAGATTTTATACATTCAATAATGCCATTTTTCCCACTAATTCATTAGTAATAATAGTATATTATACACCAAGGTGGTGAAGACTATTATTTTTGACTAAGGACCAAGATTTTTCCGCGAGCGGCTTTGCCCCGAGCGAATTTTTTTTATTTCGGGCTGAGATAGGAAACTCATGTTCGAATGGGTCTTAACCACCAGTCTCTGGCCATGTGCCCCACGCTCTTACATAGACAGCATTCCCTAATCTTCTCCACTCTCCTTGTCTTACATTCCGCTACCTTTTGGCCCTTCACTCTACATCCAAAACATCTGCCCTCCTCTCTCCCCTCTATAACATTCACCCTATTAGGTCCAGCTTAATCTCCCGTTTTCCTAGTAAAGCTTCCGTTTTCTCACATTTCATCCTCACCACCGCCATTTTCATGCCGTTCCTCTCTCTCACCACTTTCATCACCCTTGTCCCTACCCCAATCAATTTCTCTATTTTCTTCCTCACCACTTCATCTTCACTCCACGGATCTATCCCCACCATCCTAATGGTTTTTGTTGTCCTCCCCGCTTACACCGCTCTAGCTCCTGTTACCCTTTCCACATCCCTCAGAATTCCCCTGACCTCAACTCCTTTCTTTGCCTATATTACCACCTCGCTGCTCCTTGAGACTCTAAGTCTATCCACCCACTCTCCTTCTATCACTCTAAAACCCTTCTTAATCCTTTCTCTCCTCTCCTGATTGACTTCTCCAATCTCCTTCAGGATTACCGCCTCATTACTGACCTCCTTTTTCTTTTCTCTATCTGTATAAATTGCCAGCTGCTCTCAACCACGCGATCATCTTCCTCAGCACTTCCATCTCCACATGCTCAAGCCTGTGTAGCCCAGCGCTGACCTTGCTTCCCACTTCCTCAAACAGTCGACTCATTATATCAAGCACCTTCTTCTCATCCCTACAATCACCCTCCATCCGACAGATCAACTCCTCCGCGTTCACCCTTGTACCTTTTCTTTCCGTAGTGCGTACCTCCTTAAACCACTCCATTTCCTCTCCTTTTTCAACTAGCATCGGGTACCTATCCCTAAACATCTTCTGTTTCTACTTTTTCATTCCACTGTCTTCCTTAGTCACCCATACCACTTTTATCTTTTTATCCCCTAACATTGGATTTTCCACCTTCACCTCCATTCCCTCCCTCTTTTCATCCTTCCAGTCCTTATCTCTAATCTCCTTCCATCCATCCCAGTCTCTTTTCCCCTTCTCCCATCGTGTTTGCATTCTCTCCTTCCCACCTTCCTCTTTCCTCAACCTCTCTCTCAGCCCCTCTCTCAGCCACCGACTTCTGCTCTACCAGCCTTTTCACCCTCTTCTCCAGACTACACTCTCCCTCTCTTCCTCTTTACCGGAAAGCGGAATAAGGTGCGAGGTTTATAAATGTCCTCAACATCATGGTGTATATACAATAAGTCTGTTCCAACCGCAGTCAGAAACTGTCAGAAACGATCAGAGAATAACTAGCCATACCAAAGAACGAGCTTACGTTCGTGTAATTCCTATCAGTGATTGCAATGGCCGACTATTCTCTGATCGTTTCTGACAGTTTCTGACTGCGGTTGGAACAGAGCTAATGTTTTCCAGTACTAGCCAAATTTGAGACAAAAATTTAAAATTAATCACAAACGCACCACGAGAAGCGTTTACTCCGTCGTCTGACTGACAAGTACACTGTCAGTTTTCTATATTTTATGAACGTACCCGTTATGTCATCAGTCATTTTTGGTTTAGCGCGAATTTTAAAATAATGGCATTTTTATTCAAATAATATTATCTTGATGGGTAATTTCAAGCAGCAAATATGTTAAAGACAATCTCCTGGGTATACAAAATTGTGTTGCACAAGTTTTTGTTGAACTACTTTACCTGAATTCTAACCACTAATAGAGAAATTCAGCTTCTCAGTTGGCTAGAAGAAGCAATAATTGTCAACTTCACAGCTAGTAGTGGAAAAACAGTCTAATTCTTATCACCAATGGTTCACACGACATTTCACTTATGAATGCCTTCAATGATACCAACAAAATTAGTTTATGTCAGTCTATATACAGGATGATTCAAACTTGGAGAACACATGTTATGTGAAACCAAACTTATCTCAGGATATTATGAAACCGGTTCTAAGATATAAAAAAATTACTTGATTTTTTTAGGAATCCTACACCAATAGCCGACGATTTATTGAATAATATTACTTGGCCAAAAGCAACCAAAGACGATTATGTATATTTGGATATTGATACGGATTTAAGTATCGAGACGAATCCCAGAAATTTCTCTTATGGAAAATGGGTGGATATATTTGAAAAGTATGCTGTGAAACCATTTGTATCTTACTAGTAGCTTGAAATATATCATTATTTATCAAGATTTATGGTTTTATTATTTTAGCTGTGTGAAAAACCTTAGTTGAGCTATATTAAAGTGATTACATAATTCATGATAAAATTAGCCGATAGAAATTACGAATCGACCATAGTTAGGGCAAAAATGTGTGTTGTGTTAGTAACCACCCTTTGAACTTCCTCAAAAAGTCGTAAACGTCTTAAAATTGTAATGAATTGCTTCGAAATAGCTTCAAGCTTGAAAATAAGTGAAGCAATTGGATCTTTAACGCATCTGGAGCTAACTTACAAGAAATTACTTGTCATTTTTCAACTCCCTCTCAAGCCTAAAGCTAAGCAATGAACATCATAAAATCGTTGAAAAAAGGAGAGAAAAACCAGCTCAAGCTTTTCGACAGATAACCATGCTTCACAAATTACTTACAATAATTCTATGTTCAATATTAATATGGAATAAATGATTTATCATTATCAGCTCATTTAATATAATATAATCTTGACGGATACTACTCGAGCAATCGAAAATAATCGATTATTTTCCACTAATAACTCGACGAAATCCTAACAAAACCTCTCGAGCTACGCTCTCGTAATTATTCACTATGAAGGTTCCATTCAGCGTAGAAATTATGCATTCGTTATAGCAGAAGTTGCATTTATTATAGTAAAAGTTGCATTCGTTATAGAGACAGTCGCATTCGTTTTAGCGAAAGTTGCATTCATTTGAGCAAAAGTTACATTCAAGACAGCAATAGTTGAATTCATTACTGCTAAAGTTGCATCATTTATGGTTCAAGTGGTATTCATCATAGAAAAATTTGCACTCGTTATTTATAGGGAAATTTGAATCCTTTATGATTAAGGTGGCATTCATTATAGCATTGCAAAAGGGGCATTCGTTACAGAAAAAGTTGCATTCAGCTTAGCAAGAGTTATAGTTTAGTTATATTCTTCAAGGTAAATAAGGCATTTATGATAGCAAAAGCTGTAATCTTCATAGTAAAAGCTTATGCTATTTTTATACTCACTGCATCTAGGTTCTATAGAAGTAAAAAATATATCTGTGGTACATAATCTAATCATTCAAGTAGGTACCAGATAACTTTTTTTTATATAAATTTTGTAATTCTAAATTTTGATCATCTACTGCAGATAAATAAGAATACAATATGTTGAATATTATCGTTTTGTTACTATTTACAGCAGCGCAGGTGTGTATTTACTAAAATATATTCAACTTCCGCTTTTACTATATTTTAACTTTTCAGATATTCGTATTTTGAGCTTATTTAATATGTTCCACCTTGATTCCTATATTTTCAAATTCTGATTCAACCTATACCAAGAGCTTCGTCGTATTGCTACCATTTGGTTAATAATTTAATGTATTCCTAACACTCTGTATCGTCTGCGAAATTCTATCTTTACAGCCATTATTCTTTGTCTGTCCTTTTTTGATATTTCCCAGGTTTTGGGCAGAGCTGTTTAGCAAACCACTTTGATATCAGGTATTGTATATTCTAAAAGGAGGGCTTCCTTTATATTTAATGAGCGCAGCGTGGGACTTACCAGCTTTATATCTTTGATATATTAAAAAAAATCCATTTTAATAATTCCATATACATAGCATTTTTTTCTACAGTCGCGCGTAAAATGACTAATTGCTATATAGAAATGAAGAGGACGTTGTGGACCAAAAATGGAGAATTTTTTCTCACTTATTTGTTTATTTGCTCGTCTATAGTGTCAAAACTATTTTCTTCTTGCTCGCACATTTTAACTTCAATTCATTTGAAGAATTATGTCAAAAAAATTAAGTCAGAACTCACATGTATCTATAAAATTTCCATCAATTAAGAAAAAACTGTATTCTACAGGGTCTTTATGTTTCAATAGCCTGGTTAAGTACATTTTTATGAACGGTTTTGACAAATTGTCATGAAATGATGATATCTGTTTAATTTCCAGGTATTCTGTGACGATGATCTTATAATCACACTACCAAATGGAAAAATTCGTGGAATTTCACTCACTCCTCCTGTAACTGTTAATCTAACATATTATGCTTATTTGGGAATTCCTTTCGCCAAACCTCCAGTGGGAAATCTACGCTTTCAGGTTTGTCTCTTGAAACTGTATACCATAATAAAATTTGTATTCAACAACATTCGAAAAATGTTATGATGCACTTTATGAAGGCATGTCAAATGTTACTCAAAATCCTGTTTTTCTGTAGCCCCCACAACCTGCTGACGATTGGGAAGGTATTTTGGAAGCTAATAATGTTTCCGTATCTTGCTACCAAGTAGACAAAGCAGAAAAGTATGATACAGAAGATTGTCTTTATATACACGTTTATACACCACTAGTAAGTAATCTAAATTTGATGTTGATTATTTGATGTTATAATAGACAGACACACTACACCGTTATAAATTAGGAAAGAACAGCTCAAAATAATTTACTATACCAAAATTCTTGATTCAAATTAATAACAACACTTAATAGCAAGTATCTTCAATGTATTCAGTATGACGTGATGCGCACGGTGTAGAAAATTTGAGATGGAATAGTGGATTACCCTGTATTTACAGGGTAGTGAAAAAATCTGGCAACTAGGTTTCATTTATTCACTCAATCGTTTGGATTGGGCTCAACAGCCAAAGCACTTGAAGTTAATCTTTCTACTATTTTTCATATTATCTTTCCTTCTGTCATCCTCCATTTGAATTGGTGACCCTTTTTAGCCAGTTCCAGATCTTAACTCTCCTGTAATCCTTTGTGATTTCACAGAATGGCTCTATACCCATGAAGCATTTAGAGCAAGCCTTCTTTAGCTAGCTGGTCCGCCAATTCATTGCAATCCCCACATGTCCCGACACAGTCTCTTGCCATCTTATCAAAGGATTATTTATAGTTTTCACCAGTCAAGACTTAGTTGTTAGATTGCTAAATATTCCAATATTTACTAGCGTAATAACAAATAATTAACAGTTGTCTTATAACAAGTGTCGACCGCTTGCATCATTGCAATAATACAATATGCCTGGGAAGACTTTTTGGAACTTTAGTTCTTTACGCCAGGTTATGTTTGAGCGACCAGGGGTCGCGACGCAAAAGATCTGACCGTTACGCGTTACATTACGCTGCGTTATGTTACATTGCTTCGTTATGTGCCTTGCTTTTGTGTGCTTGTGCCGCCTTAGTCTCTCTCTCGTTTACGAAGCAGCGATTAATAATAATAAATATGCTCCTGCCCGGATTCGAACCCGGGCCGCCCGCGTACAATGCAAGCATTCTAACCACTGAACCACCGATGCTATATTGAAATTCTATGCAGAGCTGGTATTCGCAGTGCTAGTGATCTACTTGAATTTGTTCGGATACATTTTTACTATTATTTCCATAATTTTTTTTTGCGCGATTAAGGGGTCTAGCACATTTACTTTTCGAAATACAGGGTGTTGAAATTTTGAAAAGTTGAATGTTTTAATTCGATAACTTTAAAATGGATGGATGAATTGATTTGACATTTGGCAGGTTGTTTTTGAATGTAAAAGGGCATATTTTGAAAGAAATTGTAGTTTGTGCAACTAGTGTGGATATGATGGCCATATCGCACGAGGACGAATTTTGAGCACGACGCCGTAGGCGGAGTGCTCAATCGTTCAAGTGCGATATGGACAATCCACACGAGTCGAACAGCATATTTTTTCCACGACCCACTTAAAAAAATCTAGAAAATAAAAATTTCTATAAACTGTAATATAACTTCAAATTAAACAGTTTACAAATCAATTTTATGTTTCCACTAATTTTGTGGTAAACGTACAGTTCTTGAATGTCCAATTTGTATAATGCTACGGTTTCATTTTTTAAATATACGATGCTGTTATTAGTAGATGTTGCCAGTCGGACTCCCTCATGAATTATTTAAAAATAAAATTAACAATAAAAAAAATCTTCCTCAGGGGGAATTTAGCCCGGGTCTACTGCGTGAGAGTCTGGTATGCTTACTACTCAACCACCAAAGAATATGCAAATCGTTTATCTATAACGTCAGATGTATTACATAATTTTTGCTTAAAAGGAACTAAAGTTCCTACCGTGTGTCCCGCGACACGTTCTACCTTTTTTTGCTTGTCGCTATCCTTACTAAAGTTGTTGCTTTTTATTTGATTAGAAGCCCGAAGATACCAGAAAATTATCAGTAGTAGTGTCTATTTATGGTGGAACATTCCTACATGGTCATGCTTCTTACAACAACAAAGCGCCAGCTTTTCTCATGAGCAATGATGTGATTCTAGTAACATTCAACTATCGGGTTGGACCATTTGGTAAGATGAATATATTTTTACACATTATAAGATGTAGCGATCTGAAAAACACTAGCTTTATTCAATGATTTAAAGTGAAAAGAACCAAAATTTTCATAAAAAAAATCGTTTGTTACATTTTTTCACACTAGGTGTTGGTCTACCTTATTATTAATTGCAAGATATGTTTGTAACAACTATAATCGTATCAATTGTTCACAAAAGTTTTGGTATTCTCAGGATTTATGTCAACTGGAGATACAGTGGTTCCGGGAAATATGGGCTTGAAGGACCAACAGTTAGCTTTGAAATGGGTACAACAGAATATTGAATTTTTTGGTGGAGATCCAGAGAAAGTTACCATAATGGGTCAAAGTGCTGGATCAGCGTCAGTTACTTACCAACTACTTAGTCCAGGCTCTGCAGGTTGGTCATAATTGTTACCATACTATAAAGTAACAGCTTTCAAGAAGTAACTTTTAGGACTTTTTAGAGCTGCAATTGGTTCAAGTGGTTCAGCATTGTGCGATTGGGCGTATCAAAGACATCCTGTAGAAACAGCTTATGGAATTGCAGCTGAAATTGATCCAAGCTTTGACAAGTCCAAATCCACTCAACAATTATTAGATTTCTTATTATCGGTAGATGCATCGGAAATAGTCAAGACTAAGGACCACTTTTACGTTAGTAACAAATAAATGATTATATTCCTTTTGGGAACATTCCTGATGTTATAATTTTATGAAACGATTCAATTGATTTTAGGTTTTTCCTCCAGTCTTAGAAGTACCTCATGATGGTGCTTTTATTACTGATTTGATGTACAATTCCGTACAAAATGGAGCATTTACCAAAGTTCCAGTTTTGATGGGCTTTAATTCAGAAGAATATATAGCAAAGGCTAAAGGTGAAGTTATTTTCTTTACTCTAATGAACCTATTTTAGTGATATATTTATTATAATATTAGCTTATTTGCTCCCATCAAAATATACGGCTTGTTCCAATAACAAGAAGAAACTGTCAGCAACTGATTACAATGGTCCAATATTCTCCGACAGTGTTTGACAGTTTCTTATTGCTGGAACAAACCTAGGAATGAAAATGTAAATAATTATATATTCGCCATAAAAATTGAGCATATATTTATATCAAATCGTTATTTTGTGGTAGATATGGATACGTTGAAAAAGCTGGCTCAGAGATTTGATAATGATCCTCGTTTATTAGTGGATGAAGATATGAATATCACTGATAATGATGTAAAATTAGAAGTAGGAAAAAAAATAAGGAATATTTATGTGGGAGATCAGCTATTGGCAGATAACCTTGGAAAAACAGTACAGGTAAATAATGAGATAATAAAATCATACTTTTAATTTCGATTAAATAGAAGCCAAAAAATACAGCTGACAAAGCACACTTTTCTATTTTTTGTGACTGTGATCTATTGCACCCACGTGAAAATAGGGAAAAAAACATCTCTTCATGGCGATTGATCGCTAGGGATATTACAGCATCAATGTTGAAGCCACTTGCAATGCTTAGACGCATCATGGATCTGATCACGATTCACGGTTATGGAACAGCTCACAAATTTGCGAGGAGTGAGTTTAAGAGGTCGAATGCAATGAAATCTTGAGTATCTACTTTATGTACTAGTAGCATGTACTGATCACAGTGGAGTTTCTTTTATTTTTACAACAAAACAACAAAAGGCTGTCGAAGCTGTTTCTTCGCAAGATTCATAGAGTACAAACGTTTATTCTCTTTCACATTTAATGAAGCAGTCAATGAACTCTCAGTCAGGATATTGGCAAGACACATTTGAAGACCAGCTTGTTCCAAGTTGGTCACTGTACTCCGAAGAAACATCTACACAAAATACGAAAGTCAGTGAACCTGTGCAGAAACTGTGAACTGAACTCTGCTTCTTTGTAAACTTACAAGGGGCAGTTTGGAGAGGAAATAATATAACTGTTAGAACTATTCAAAATCTTACTAACTAAACTAGTAGCCTGCATAAAACATACCAAGCTTCTAGAATGGAAGTAGAAAATATGGGAAATGGTAGGTACAATTATTAAGTTCAAGTTGAATACAGCCTAAACAAATAAGTAAAATGACACTTTTGTCATTTGTTATGGTTGTTCAATCAAAAACACTTGATCATATGTCGTACACATAATTTTCTTGCAACATAATGATGCAGCGGGTGCGTTTCAAGCTTTATGATTCTGAAAGGGGCATTGATGAATGATGAATATTTAAGTGAATTTGTCTAAGCTTTGGCGGCTTACATCTAATTCTAATAATATATTTTATAGTATTACAGTGACAATACATTCATCAGAGCAATAATTAAATTTGCTGAATTACTTTCCGAACACGTTGATTTATACTTTTATGAATTTACATATCATGGAGAATTGGGAGGTAACGACATTTATGTACCAGGTGAGCTCATTAAATGATGTATTAAAAAATGCTACTGCTATTCTATTCTCTTTCATGTTCCATCTATATCCTGGTATTTCCATTGTTGTTTTATCAGTCATTCTGTTGGTTCAGATCTCTTTTCAGATAACTGTTTATGGAGCTGAGTTTTTTTTATGAATGTCGTAGGTATTGGCAGAGTGGGACATGGAGAAGATCAGAGATATTTTTGGGCAAACTACGATCACTATGATAACTTTCCTGAGTCGGATATAACAGTCCTAAAGAGATATGTTAAATTAATTTCTAATTTTGTGAAATATGTGTAAGTTATATATTTAACATCAATTTCAGTTCTCAACTATGACTGATATTAAAATTGCCTTTTTGTAGGAATCCCACACCGGAAAGTGAAGAGCTTTTCGGACATGTTATGTGGTCAAAGGCAACAAGTCAATATTTCAATTACTTGGACATTGGAGAGAATTTGAGTATAATGCAGAATCCACGAAATTTCTCATACAAACCATGGGTGGAAATATTCGAACAATATGCTAAAAAGCCATTTGTATCTTTTTAGAAATAATAAAATATCAATCTGTTTATACTAGTTTCTTATTTAAAGTAAAAAGAACAAAGGTAGGATTTTGATTTTTATAAGTTCAAATTAATTCACAAACATTTTTCCGAGAAAAATATTATCTTATCAGTTTTAAGGTACTATCAATGTTTTTTTGGTATAGGTAGTATAAAAAAATTATTTATTACTATAACATATTATTGAGTTTTTAAAACAATATGTTGCACACTGTAGTTTTGCTACTATTTACAATTGGATCGGTATGTATTAAAATAAGTATTTCCAACCAATGAATCCGCTCAAACATAGAAGTTATTTGATAATTTGATAGCTTTGCAGTTTCATTTTTGTTTTGGTGTTTTATTATTATTTCCTAAATACTAATTGGTCATATTATACATGCATCAAACACTATTCTGTTGTAGGCAGCTAAAGTGTTTTATGAATTTATTATTAAAACGTTTATATACCTACCTAATAGAGTGGTGAAATATTTTATAAAACACAAAATTATCGTTTCCATGAACAACCAATGTAACTATGACATTGAAATATGTTTTTAGTACCTTTCGGTAATATTTGTGCTTCTCTTATAAGTATAACTAAATCGTACACAACATGAAAACATTGAGAAAGCTTTTATAAAACTGAATAATTTTGGTAATTATACATTTGCTGTAGCAACTACTTAGTTGATGAATTATTTTTTCTACGGAGTGCACAAAAATTAATTTAATTGTTCACTTTGAGGATTTGCTACTACTATGAAAAATTATTTACAATAGGCTGTTGTAATTCAATATTTCAGTTGACACACACGGTATTCAATAAGGTTTCATCTTTTAGTGAAAAGAAAACAAAGCTAAGGAAATTTACAAAATCAACAGCAATTGAAAGTCAAATATCAAGTTGCGATTAATTAACTAAAAATTTAAAGAAGCTGATAATTAAAAAATGTGTAGGATGTTCTGATCTTATCTGATCTGATCTGAAAACGTGAAACTTGATGTTGTATTGAGTGAAATAAAAAAATAAAATCACCATCTCGAGAAAGATTCATCATAAATCTGTTGATTTCTTTCCTATACTTTGGCAACCTACGTTCGTGTTTAATGTCGATTGGAAGCGAAGTGTATATTTTAGGGCCCAGGTAGTAATAGATATGTTGCCTACAGCTCTTTCTTTATGAGGTGCTATATATGAAACTTTATTTTATGAGTGCTACTTATGACTGAGCCTTCTCAGTTCGTGTTCATAAGTATTTTGAGTAACACAAATATTAATGAAATAAAGTGAAATATATTTGTCACAGATTATAAAATATTACAAGGACAATCATTTCCTCTACATAATATTGTTCAGAGGAACCCTTATCGAAAAAACTTAAACAAAGCATATTTGGAATTTTGGAATGAGACAGCTCATGTTTAGAGATAACCAATTGTCTATCTAGTATCGATATGGGGCGAAGGAAGAACATTGGGAATATGTGATGTTTAGTAATAAGAAGTTTGGTGATGCTTCATTCTATTTTCACTTGACCACTTATATCAGGTGGCTGTAAAGTCATAAAGGATATAGTGAAAAGAAGTGTTATACCAATATTGGTATATGTTGTTAAATTGTTTGAATATTCTTTGAAAAAAATTTTCAGTACCCTCATGTGTCAAAGTTCTAGTATCTTATTTTTGTTTTGTTTCAAGAGCATTATTTTCACTTTATTTTCTTGGAATGTAATCTATTCAAATTTTGGAATGTAATCTATTCAAATTTTGTTATTCAAATCGTGCCTGATTTAAATCTATCTAGGCTTATCTGAACTGTTGTAAGTATCTGCTGTTGAATTATATTGTATCTAAGTGAATTCCATAGCCTAATATATTTTTGGTATCCTGATTTTTTTACAAACAATATATTAAACAGTATATTAAAGTATTAGTGGATATTAAGGTGAGTTATCCACGAATACTTTACGCTAATTTTTTTATTGGTGCACTTTGAAATTATAAATACTGGTCTATAACTACTAGAACAACAAGAAATGGAAATCATAGATGGAAATAAGAACTAAATGTCAAATGGTTGAATTCGTGATGTACCTATATGATGTATACATTGCGTTGTCATGGAAATGAGAAAAACATAAACTAATTTGTATTTTGATGGAAGTTCAACCTTATTGAGTTCTGTGATTGTCAATAGTATTAATTTAAATACCATTTCCTAAGATTTGAAAAATCGAAATATTAATATTTCAAGCAATACCAACGACATTTTCCATTTCAATTTATAAATTTGACATTGTTAAATATTGTTCGAATAAAAGTTTTGACGTTACATACTAAGATCAATAATAAAAAATTGTCATTTAGACATGATTTAGATTTAGACCATAGATTTAGCCTTCGTTTCTCGAGTTGTTGATGTTGCCACGGTAACTTTAAAACACAGGCGTGTTTTAAAGTTCGATTTAAACACGCTAAGGCGTGCTTTAAATATGTAAAATGGTTCTCCAATGAAAAAAAGTATTGTAAAGGCTGTTTGCCGCGTGAATGAGCTAAAAAAAGGACACCCGATCATCAAAAAAGAGTAAAATTAAATTCAACGTTGTGATTTCCAGATATCAGGCGACGATGATCTCTTGATTACTTTACCAGACGGGAAAATTCGAGGAATTTCGCTTACCCCTCCTGTCACTGTTAATCTTACTTATTATGCTTATTTGGGAATCCCTTTCGCAGCACCTCCAGTGGATAATTTACGATTTCAGGCAAGTGGATTTGTACCAATTTCTTATGGAACCTTCCTGGATAACACAAGTACGACAAGGAAAATATGAGAAAAACAGCTTGAGGGAGAGAGAACTTGAACTTGAAAGAGAGAGAAAGTATAACTGTGTACGCGCATCGTAGGCGTGTACCCAGGTCTAGGGGATGGCCCAATGTTTATTGTCCGCTCTGAATACCACCTACTAGTGAATTATCTTTCTCTGTAAAGGACAATCAACATTCGGCCATCCCCTAGACCTGGGTACACGCATTCGATGCGCGCACACAGTTATACTTTCTCTCTCTTTCAAGCTGTTTTTCTCATATTTTCCTTGTCGTACTTGTGTTATCCAGGAAGGTTCCATAAGAAATTACGCGATCTGTATATCATTAGATACCTTTTCTTCTGTAGCCCCCACAACCACCTGCAAAATGGGAGGGAATTTTTGACGCCAATAATAATAACATTTCATGTCACCAAGTAGACAAAGACGAGGAGTATCAAACTGAAGATTGTCTCTATTTAAGTGTTTACACACCAGTAGTAAGTTAATTGAACTTTCAATATATATCAGTCAAAAATTTAGATTTTTCTTGATGCTAGAAACCCAAGGAGATTAAAAAATTACCTGTTGTGGTTTCTATTTATGGAGGTACATTTATACATGGCCATGCTTCTTATTATCATGAATATCCGGCATTTCTTATGAGCTATGATGTGATCGTCGTAACTTTCAACTACCGGGTCGGACCATTTGGTAAGATAAATATATATCACTTCACTGAACAACATCAACAGATGATGGAGCCGAATATTTTTACTGTTTAATATTTATGAATACAATGTCTTTGTACTTTAAGGATTTTTGTCAACTGGGGATACAGTAATTCCTGGTAACATGGGCTTAAAAGACCAACAATTAGCACTTAAGTGGGTACAACAAAATATTGAATTTTTTGGTGGTGATCCACAGAAAGTTACCATAATGGGTCAAAGTGCTGGGTCAGCGTCAGTTACTTACCATTTACTCAGTCCAGCATCTGCAGGTGAGTACCCAAATAATTAATTGAAGTCTCCATGACGTTGTTGAGCTTTAAAATATTCTAGGACTGTTTAGAGCTGCGGTTGGTATGAGTGGTTCAGCCTTCTGCGATTGGGCGTATCAAAGAAATGCAGTTGAAAAAGCTTATGGAATTGCTGCTGAGATTGATCCAACTTTCGAGAGGAACAGATCCTCTGAAGATCTTCTAGATTTTTTGCGGAAGGTGGATGTATCTTTGATTATCAACACAAACGATAACTATAAAGTTAGTAGACCGATCACAGGAAAACCAAACCAGTTTCAATAATTGAAGAAATTTATAATATCTATATTATTTTAAATGGCAACAGTTTTTCAATACAATTTTTCCAAGCATGGATTCACCAGCATTGAACAGAACAATTTTCCTATCTTTTAGGTTTTTGCTCCAGTTATAGAAGTACCTCATGATGGTGCTTTTATCTCTGATGTTATGTACACTACAGTACAGAGCGGATCATTCAACAGAGTTCCAGTTTTGATGGGTTTTAACTCAGAAGAAGGTATAGGAATGGCAAAAGGTGAAGTTATTGTCCAAATTTCCCTAATAGTAAAAATGTTTTATGATTACTCACCATCAACATCACTTACCGATTTTAGTTTAATAAGATAAAATGATGGAAAAATTGTAGACAACTGTCTTATTAATTAATTATTATTTTGAGGTAGACATGGAGGAGTGGAAAAAGCATGTTGAGGCATATGATAATGATCCTCGGACACTAGTCGATGATGATATGTATATTACTGATGATGACGTGAAATTAGAGTTGGGGAAAAAAATTAGAAGTATTTATATGGGAGATCAACCATTTGGGGATAACGTCGGAAAAGCTATACAGGTGAGTATTCTTACTGAAATTTGTAGGTAGCATTCAGCCAATTACATCAAATATACAGGGTTTCTCATTGGTCAGGATGAGCTAAAGCAAAATCGTTCCCTTGTTATAAATATCTTTTAAAATTTCATGATCTAGACTGTGAAACGATAAGTTCTATCCCAAAATGCCTGTATAGAAATGAGGATGGTTTCTTCCGATAGTCAGAGTCAAGTTTAATGTTATGATCAATTTTTTAATTTACAGTATTACAGTGACAATAGATTCATTCGTCCAGTTTTGAAATTTGCAGAGCTACTTTCAAATCATGTTGATTTATACGTATACGAGTTTTCTTATCACGGAGAACTGGGAGAAAACAAAGTTAATATTCCAGGTAAGACCAACCATATCGATCAGCTCCTTATATTGAAATATTTCTCTTCAAGCGTATAATCAAAGATTACAGAATAAGTATAAGATGTTTCACTCTTCGAATTTATCGCGTAAAGCACCGATGCCGCTGGTGACTGTCTGGTGACTTGGATGGTACAGTACGTCGTTACGTCCTTACTTGCATTTAATTTGGCATATTATACGGGAAGTCGCCCGTCGAGCGCTGCTATTTTAGAACGGTGTTTATAATTGGTTGCTCGTGTTTTATATTTATGTTGTATAGATTTTTTAAATTTATTAATTTATTGTTCAAATATGCCGTCTTTCGGAGGAGACGTAAAACCGAGGTCCCGAGTCCATGGATGTTGGGCTCGTTAAAGAACGCTACCACTGATTGGAACACTAGTGGGTTCGCCAAAATTTCCGGTTAGGGGTAGAGTGCTCCCGGCGTCGGTGATTAGCCACAGTCGCAGAAATAGACCGACGTTAAATAACAGAATAAAAAAAAATAAAAATTGTTCAAATGAGCAAAAAATCATATTAATATTTTTTTCGTTCATAGCTCACGTGTACCATCAAGGGACATTATTGAGAACGTTATTGCGATGGGAAATATATTTATCGAAAAGTTCAATTCTATAGCTAACCAAAGGGGAATTGGTCAGTTCCTTTTGAACGAATTTACTAAATTTTCTTTCCATCATTCATGTAATCAATTTCCTTTCAAATATTATGCAAGTCTCTACACCAGAGTCCGTATATATTTTACTCTCAAATGTATATTGAAAGATTTGAAAGACAATAGATTAAATTTAACACATAAACCAAACTCCAAACAGTATTTTACAACATTTATAAAAATTTTTAATAAAGTCCTGCAGCTGCTTCTCTTTTTACTGTTTCAACATTGTCAATCCAAGAAATACGCGTTATTTAAAGATCAGAATTTAAGATTTAGTGGCCCTATTATTCTGTGGGTAATGAGTATATTTAATTTAATTTGTGATATATATCTGATAAATTATCAATAAGTATCACAAAATTACCAAGATGCTGGATAAAAACTGTGAATTGATTCATTTTAAAAATTCAAGTGTATTTTTTACTTACCTTTTCAGAATCCTATTAATTTAAATATATTCATTACCCCTGTATAGTTTAAAATAAAATAAGCTCTTCGAACTGTTCTGGTATCTACCGATCTCGTTATTGACAACAAAAGCGAATCGTAAACATAATTTATGAGAGCGGCGTCCGCTTCCGACAGCGCAACTTGAATCAAACCGCCCTAGAGTGAAACATCTTATATTTATTCTGTAATCTTTAGTATAATATTAGCTTTCCCTTATTGTGTTTGTGTTGCAGGAATTGGTAGAGTAGGACATGCAGAGGATCAAAAATACTTTTGGGCATACCATGATAACTATGACAATTTTGCTGAGTCAGATGTGAAAGTTCTTCAGAGATATGTCAAATTAGTAGCCAATTTTATAAAGTTTTTGTAAGTATTTTTAGATATCAAAAGTCCCCGAGACCTTGAACTTTTTTTTAGCTGTTTAAATGTATTATATGTACCATGATCTTATTCCTTTGAATTTCTTCAATCACTCAAATGAAAGATTTATTATTTCAACAAGTATACAGAAAACTTATAGAATTGGGCATTATATATTTGGGGTTGCTCTAAGAAAATGTGTCTGGTTTTATTTTTAGGAACCCCACACCCGAACATGATGAGCTTTTCGAGAACGTTATTTGGCCAATCGTACCAAGTAACTATTTCACCTATTTGGAAATAGGGGAAGACTTGGGTTTGAAACTCAATCCACGGAATTTCTCATATGGACCGTGGGTAGAAATATTCGAGCAATATGTGAAGAAACCATTTATATCCTTCTAATAAAGTAATATCTGAAAAATGTAAATTTTTTTCATTGATAACCGAACCCTGCTCAATGGTCCATAACTGAAACTTATCCTGAAGATCAAAATAGTATATTAAAGTATAAGACGATATTAAGGTCTTTGAAACACGCGCAATTTTTCGAAATAGAGCAAGTGTTTTAAAGACCAGTTATCCACGAATACTTTACGCTATTTTTTTTATTGGTGCACTCTGAAATTATAAATACTGGTCTATAACTACTACAACAACAAGAAATGGAAATCATAGATGGAAATAAGAACTAAATGTCAAATGGTTGAATTCGTGATGTATATGATATATACCTTGCGTTGTCATGGAAATGAGAAAAACATAAACTAATTTGAATTTTGCTGGAAGTTCAACCTTATTGAGTTCTGTGAATAATAATATAATAATAATAATAATAATAATTTATTTACCTCAGTTATAGTTACAATAATTACAATTTGTATTTAAAAAGATACAAGCATATAAAAATAAGTTTAGAAAAAAAGTAGTCCATTTTCATCGCAAAAGGAGCAGTACATTCACAAAAGCCATGCTTGTGCGTGAATGCGGTAGTTCATTTATTATGAAAAATGGATGTACAAAAATTAAAATTAAAAGCAATCAGTTACTAAAACAAGTCTTAAGTATATATGAGAACATTAAAAAAAATTGAAATATAAGATATAACATATAGAATATAAAACGACAATACAAATGTAAGTAACATCAGATAAAATATTAAAAATACAAAAAGTTTTTTTTTTTCAAGTTTTATAAATCACGATAAGATTGACAGACTATAATAACTTTCATGTCAATAGTATTAATTTAAATACCATTTTCTAAGATTTGAAAAATCGAAATATTAATATTTCAAACAATACCTACGGCACTTTCCATTTTAATTTATAAATTTGACATTGTTAAATATTGTTCGAATGAAAGTTTTGACGTTACAAACTACTCCTGTCAAATCAATAATAAAAAATTTGTCATTTAGACATGATTTAGACTATAGATTTCTTCGTTTCTTGAGTTGTTGATGTTGCCACGGTAACTTTAAAACACGCGCGTGTTTTGAAGTTCCATTTAAACACGCTGAGGCGTGCTTTAAATGGGTAAAATGGTTCACCAATAAAAAATGGTATATTATGCAACGATCATGTAATGATGGTTATGAATACACAAGCATTAACTGGGATACGAAACGAGCCAAGGGCGAGCTT
>CAJUYI010001046.1:56673-72710 GCA_910591695.1 Galerucella pusilla | reverse complement strand
ATGGGTGGACTAAATATGGGAGCAGAGTACAATAAGCCAATAGGCTGGAGTGCTCCCGGCATCTGAACGGCTCCCAAAATGGAAAAAAAAACAGAATAAAATGGGTATTTAAGGCAATATCGATGGACATCAGCTCTTATAAAACTATTCAATACTTCTGACGTTAAATTAGTTCAAACCCCGATAGTTGAGTGGTCAACATACCAGACTTCCACGCGGTAGACCCGGGTTCGATTCCCCGTGAAGACCTTTTTTTTAATTGTTAATTTCATTTTTAAATAATTATTCTGCTTGATATTGATAACGACAACAGGTAGACGCTTGATATATTTAGCAGAATAATCATTATTATAGACAAAGGTACGGTACCCTTCGTGCGGGAGTCCGACTGGCAACATCTACTTATAACAAAAAATTAGTGCAGACATAAAATTGAATTGGTACGATTATGAATAAAATTGTTAAAAATTTTTAATTTCAAGTTATATTTATTTAACAGTTTATTCAATTGTTTATTTTCTAGATTTTTCCTTAAATGGGTCGTGAAAAAATATACTGTTCGACTCGTGTGGATTGTCCATATCGCACTCGAACGATTGAGCACTCCGCCTATGGCGTCATGCTCAAACTTCGTCCTCTTGCGATATGGCCATCATATCTACACTAGTTGCACAAACTACTATAGAACTGCTCCAAAATAATGTCATGCCAACTTAGACCAACTTATATATTGATCCAGCAAACGACAAGTTACCATTACCAATGTCAATGTACGGCAGTATCTGGACAAATTTTTTCCAAATCTGTGGATAGGGAGGCGCGTATCGATACAATAGCCAGCACGATCTCCTGACCTGACGCCATTAGACCAATTTTTGTGGGAATATGCCAAAAGTATTGTATACAAAACTACTCAACTTAGATGATTTAAAAAAGAAGAATCACGCTTGCAGTTAGATCAGTCACGCCTGAGATGTTGAGTAACGATAGAAGGCATTTTTATAAAAGATTAGCATGTTGTCAAGACGTTCGCGGAGCTTTCTTTGATATTTATTCCATGTGGCCAAAGATTACAAAATAAACTTTGTTATCTTTGATGTGGCATAACTTTATTCAAAAAGTTTTAAAAGAGACAAATCCGAATTCAACAATTGAGATTTTCTCAAATGAAAAATATGTTTTTGGGTCAAATTTTCTTACTCAAATATTGGTTGTCAAAACTCAAGCTTTTTCCATGTGTTTTTTTTTTTTTTTTTTATTCCAATTAATTAAATCCTCTTCGAAGGTAAATGACTGAAAACTGGTTTTATACCGGGTGTCCCGAGTTTTCGTATACAAGCTATATATCGCTTATTTGACAACATAATTAATAAATAAAAAAACTACATTGAATGGCATTAAAGTACCCTCCTAATGGCTTATAAAAGAATATTTTACATTTGACAGCCCTGTGGTAGCTACCCCTCTCTTTTTATTTTCAAATTGCACCCCCTGTATATTGTAATTGAAATTTGCGTTTCGTTCTATTTGGAATACAACGATAGCACATACTTGGTATTTTTTTCAATTAATAATAACAAAAGCATCAATATTTCATGAATTATTAATTTCAACTGAAAAACCTCTGATGCAATTCAAAAAAGGAACACAGCAAGTGCTCAAAAGTTTTTCTTGCAGAATCCATGCAAGTTGCGAAACGTGTTAAAAGCATTCTTGTGAGGGCTGTCTGAATCATAGCTACTATGTAACGCTACGACATGCTTCACGAATAACATCATCTTAATCATAAAATACTTCAGCCTAGAAATGTTATCTTGCATCAGAGGTGAAGAAAAGAGAATATTTGGCAAACTTTTGTTGACGCAAGATTTGGCGAAATACTATCAGTCACGATTTATATTTTTTCAGCTGAAACAGCTGAATTTTGTGTTATTTTGGTAAAGTCAATTTATTTTAAAAAAATATATAATCCCCCCTCAATTTGATATTTAAAATTCCCGCTGAAATTTTTAGTTCCTGCGGCCAAACTTCAGATGGATCTTAAAAACTAGTCACTGCTGACAACGTAAGTTTAGGGGATCTTAAAGAACGCATTCGTGAAGCATCTCGTAGCGTTACACCAGCTATGATTCAGACGGGGTCTGCACAACAACACTTAGCTTGCAAGAATTCTATAGGAAATAATTTTGAGCACTTGCTATAATTTTTTGTTCGTTTTTTAAATCGCATCAGAGGTATTTTAGTTGAAATTCATACTTCATTAAATATTGATGCTTTTGTTATCATTAATTGAAAAAAATACCAAGTATGTGCTATCGTTGTATTCCAAATAGAACGACGCGCAATTTTCAATGACAATATATAGGGGATGCCATCTGAAAAAAAAGGTGGAACGTGTCGCGGGACACACGGTAGGAACTTTAGTTCCTTTTAAGCAAATTTATGTAATACATTTGACGTTATAGATGAACAATTTGCATATGCCTCGGTGGCCGAGTAGTAAGCAAACCAGACTCTCACGCGGGGTTCGAAGGAGTTTTTTTTATTGTTAATTTTATTTTTGAATAATCATTCTGCTTGATATTAATAACGACAACAGGTAGACGTTTGAAATATTTAGCAGAATATTCATTATTATAGATAATGGTACGGTACCCTTCATGAGGGAGTCCGACTGGCAACATCTACTTATAACAGCATCGTATATTTAAAAAGGGAAACCGTAGCATTATACAAATTGGACACTCAAGAGCTGTACGTTTACCACAAAAAAATTAGTGGGAACATAAAATTGAATTGTTAAATTTTTAATTTGAAGTTATATTACAGTTTATTGAAATTTTTATTTTCTAGATTTTTTCTTAAGTGGGTCGTAGAAAAAATATGCTGCTCGACTCGTGTGGATTGTCCATATCGCACTTGAACGATCAAACTTCGTCCTCGTGCGATATGGACATCATATCCACACTAGTTGCACAAACTACTATTACTATCAAAATATGCCCTTTCACATTTAAAAACAACCTGCCAAATGGCAAATGAATTTACCCATCCATTTTAAAGTTATCGAATTGAAACATTCAAGTTTTCAAAATTTCAACACCCTGTACTTCGAAAAGTAAATGTGCTGTACCCCTTAATCCTCATATCATTTTGTCCAATTTTACGAGAGGAATCTACATGCAAGTGTTGTAATTACCCTCAACGCTCGAGATGCTTATACCATTTTTTGCGCGATCGTATTGGAATAAATTCCGAATAAAATAATTTAAATTTCTTAGAAATGAACGGAATGTCAAAAGTAACATTCATACTTCTCGATCAGTTTAAAATATATTTTGCATTTTGGTGAAATTGTTTTTGCTATTTATTACTTTTCGACGTCTGAACGGTAAGTAAATCACTTACCGACGTGTTAAGCTTAGATACCAGTAAACACAACCTACCGACCTGACAACCGATGCTGTAAATAAACAAAAAAGATCTATCGCGCAAAAAAAATTATGGAAATAATAATAAAAATTTATCCGAACAAATTCAAGTAGATCACCAGCACTGCGAATAACAGCTTTGCATAGAATTTTAGTATAGTGGTTCAGTGGTAGAATGCTCGCCTTCCACGCGGGCGGCCCGGGTTCGATTCCCGGCCGAAGCATATGAATCGGTGCTTCGTAAACGAGAGAGAGAGACTCAGGAGAGAGCACACGCACGCAAGCAAGACACGTAACGAAGCAACGTAACATAACGTAACGTAACGTAACGGTCAGATCTTTTGCGTCGCGACCTCCGGTCGCTCAAACATAACCTGACGTAAAGAACTAAAGTTCCAATAAAAAATGAGGGGTAGCACAGGGCTGTCAAATGTAAAACATTTTTTATAAGGGATTAGGAGGGTACTTCAATGCCATTCAATGCAGTTTTTTTATTTTTTTATTCTTGTATACGATAACTTGAGACACACGGTATAAAAAAATTGTTATCTTTATTGAAGTAAACTACACTATTTATTTTATTATTAATATATTTATTTTTCACTATTCACGATACATTGTTATTTATTCTAGAGCAATATAAAATATTTTATGGTACTTCGACATTTTTATTATTTGCATAATGTAAAAATGCTTGTTGTGTAACAGCATTCAAATATTAATTGTTTAAATTGAAAATCAAATCGATACAGTATTTTAAAATATTCAAATTGTCAGTTTATCCATAGGATTGTATTTTCGAATAAAACATAAACATTTATTTTTCAATTAAATTATTCTCTTCATAATTTTTAATTGAATGTATGAATTTTTATTGAGTTATTTACGACTCCGAATAAACGTGCAAGGTACGTATTGTTTTGTTATTACGATCATTTTTCTCCAATAATTTTACTCCGTCGGGCACCTTCTCTCATCACGACAGTCATAATAACAGTCAGAATATTTTAAGTATCAGAGAATTTTCTGAAAACGAAATTTTAGTGGCTGCTAAGAAACTTAAGCCCAAACAGACAAAAGGACCCGATTTAATACCGGCCTTCTTAGTCAAGGACTGTGCGTATACTTTGTGCCAACCCCTCTATAGAATTTTTAATCTCATTCTCAATCTTAGGAAGTTTCCCGATTGTTGGAAGGTTTCTAGGATTTGCCCCATATTTAAAAAAGGCTTAAAGAATGACATAAGTAATTATCGTCCAGTAGCTATTCTAAACAATTTCGCCAAAGTGTTCGAAATAGTCTTTCATAATCACCTTGCGTTTCATGTCAGTAAAATCATCATACCTAAACAACATGGTTTCATATCTGGTAGGTCCACAGTTACGAATCTATTTTGCGTAACCCAATTCATTTGTGAAGTGCTGAAGAAGAAAAGTCAAGTTGATATTATCTACACTGACTTTTTTAAACCTTTTGACAAAATTGACCACGGCCTACTTTTACATAGACTTAATTTATTTGGTGTAGATGACATGTTAATTGCTATACTTAGTTCTTATCTTAATGATGGCACTCAATATGTTCAAACTTTAGGATACAAATCTCAACCTTTTCTTCAAACTTCAGGTGTCCCACAGGGCTCTATATTGTGTCCCTTACTATTCAATATTTTTATAAATGACATTACCGATCTGGATGCTGACATTGATAAAGACATATATGCTGATGATATGAAACTATACTGTGAAATAAACTCCGTTAATGACTGCTTCAGAGAAACCTTAATTTGGTCAATAATTGGTGTATCAGAAACAAGCTTCCTATGAACCCTAATAAATGTAACGTAATGTCCTGTTGTCGGAAAGTAACAACTATCCAATTTGATTACACCTTGTGCAATATTGTCCTCGACACACAAGATGTCCTGAAAGATCTGGGTGTTTATTTTGATCAAAGGTTATCTTTTGTTCCTCATATACAAAAAAAACGGTCTCTGCAGCATATCGGTCGCTGGGTTTAATAGTTAGAAATGCGAAATGTTTTAAAAATATTAACACATTGAATATTTTGTTCTCGGCATTTGTAAGATCGCAACTGGAGTATGCATGTGTTATTTGGAGCCCGAATTATGAAATTCATGTTTCCGCTTTGGAACGAGTACAAAGAAGATACTTTAAGTCGGCTTCTTATATCTTGAACGGTCTTTATCCTGTTAGAGGCACACCTCAAGAACACTTTTATTCTCGTTTTAATAGCAGTAGTTTACTTCGTCGTCGCTCATTGCATTCAGTTATGTTTTTATATAAAATTGCAAATTATATTTTTAAATGTGATATTACTGTATCGCTACTAAATTTCAGAGTTCCTGGAACAAATTCTAGAACCAATAGCCTTTTCTATAAATTACCACATAGGACAAACGCTCACAAATTTTCACCATTAAACCAACTTATCATTTAATACTCCTCGATTGAGTCAAACATAGATATTTTCTGCACAAATAATAGACAAATAAAACGAATCTTTCTCCGGGGTAATTCATAGGAAAGATTTCACTTCGCATATAATGTTTGTGTAAGTCTCTTTTTGTGAGTGTCTAGCTGTATATGAGAGCTTACTTTTTTTTCCCTAATACTGCATTGTATTATTTTTTTTTCTCACCTGTCATTATTATCCTGTGTTTTTCCTTATCCTGTAACTGGGCTTGCCCGAGGATATTGTAATTAAATAAATAAAATAAATAAAATAAATAAACAAATAAAAGCCGATGGTGACCAAATGCTTGGAAATCTACTGCTTGAGTCTTAAACAAGATTAAAACATTTTAGGATAACGAACCAAATAAGAAGAAACTAGGAGAAAAGAGAATGAAGAATTATAGTAAATTCGCTTTATATTGTTCATTTTGATTACTGTAGTAGATTTTCTCACCCAAACATAGAATTTCAAAACACGTTAAATATTTAATGAATATAAAGTAAGTAACTATCATGTGATTTAAATTGCAAAGTAGCTGTGGGAAGTGTTCAAATTGATTTTTATTATGCGGTTAAATTATCCCTGAGGACATCCCTCGAATATTCGTTAGAATCATTGAAAATTAAAAGCGAAAAGCTGCGGACGAGTTCAGTTGTCTCCGAAGACCGACAGGTAGATTTTTGTTAGTGTCGAGTTGTCTCCGGAAAAGATGTCTATATTTCATGAGTTAAATTGAATTAGGTAAATAATTATGTTCCGTTTTGCCATTCTGTGAGTAAAAAGGGAAAGCCATAGAGCAACAGAGAGACAATGACGCATTCCTCTCTCCGGAGAGTGTATCGAGACTAATCAATCCTAGATGGTGGATGCAGTGGAAGTATTTTCTCCCCTCTTGGACATAATAGAACTTTATGTATAAGAGCTCCTATTTAGTTGCTCTTATATGAAATTCTACATAAAGAAGATACATAGTACTGAAGGAACATTGTACCCAATGTCTTTCAAATTTTTATTATCTGTCACACACGAACCACAAACGTCTTCCGAAATACTGCATACCTATGGAGCAAATATTCATTAGGTAGCAAATCTTGAACATGCTGAGGTAATGTGGATACAACAAATTTTCTTTTAGAACATTCCAAACAGTTTTGTAACTGACGGTTTTAATTTGAAGACACTGATCTTCGAGTTGAGGAGTTCTGGCAGTTCTGTCGTCAAATATTATTCCTTGATTTCGCAATAGTTGCAGTTACTTGGCAACGAAGGTGCAATTTCTTAAGCGGTTCAGAGCATGGTAAGCGGCTATTTGTATAATGCAGGGCATAGATACGTGTCTGACTTCCAGGGCATTTCCATTGGCTAATCCATATAAAAAATGGATGGTAGTCATCCTAGCGTTATAGTGAATAACTGAATACAAATGAAAATAGAACTGTTGCTACACCAGTTTCAGTGTCACTAAAAAGACAAATAAATTTTAGTTAAAGTTTGAAGTCAGAGCTCGTATCTCATCAACGAATAAATGTATAACACACATATTCGCAACAGCTTTTGTCTTAAAATTGAATGACGAACCACCCACATTAATATTTCAAATTACTTTAGAAACTTTGGCGACACGCAAATTATTTTGAGACCCCACCGTTCTATATCATATTTAAAGTATCAATAAATTAATATAATTTTCTTCTCCATTAACTCCAAGCTTTCAACATATAATATATGCTTATTTTACCTTGCGTTTTACCGTTAATCGATTTATTCTTGTAACTAGGCTGTAGTTTTTGTGAAGACATTAACTAATCGAATTCTAATTCACCCAAAATTCTTCATATACCTTGGTTTAAAATTGCCATACAAAAATAAAAAACTTTTTAACCGTTGAATATAAAAAAATCTAAATTTCAGAGGTGCGTGCAGATTATAAAGTTCCAATATTTACGTCGGCGTCGCAGTTTTGAACAATTTTTTCATAACTTTGAAACTTGCTGGCGGATAATTAGTTTTATTTCAAAGCAAGTCACAGCTCTTGATTATGAGCCTGAAAAATACATTAATAATATGTCTATTGTTATGCAAAATAAGTTTTTTTACCATGTTCAGATATAATAGGTATCCCTTAATATTAAATTAAATTCAAATCACAGCATAAATAAGACTTATTATTCAGAAAGTTGAAAATGATAATAGGAGTTCTTAGAATAACCTTTTTATTGTGCGTCATCGATTGTTAATGTCCTTCTAACACATTACGTCGAAAGAAATGGAAAAAAAGGCAGGTCTGTGATTAATCCTCATCAAAATATCACAATAATGATCCGTTTAGATGTATTAGGAACGTTAACCCAAAATCTTTGACTTGAAAAATTTGATAAGTTGATGTTTAGATTACGCGGAAGCGCGACATATCAATCGGGAGAAATTACATCATTCAAAATAAGACGCCGACGTACCTTTCGCAGCGTAGCGGCAATGTGTCTTATATATCTTTCTAATGTCTCACTGACAGTTCTCATCAGGTCAATTTCGGTCAATTATTATTCATGAAAAGTGAATACTTATTAATCTTGTCGTTATATCAATTCAAATAATACAAAAGTATGCCGAGATACACGGAAAAACATCAGCATTTTGAAAGTTCTCAAGTATTTTCAGTTATAAAAAGATGCTGGTAATTATTAATTTCATAGCCTTTTCGAATTCGGCTGAATACGATCTTGATTATTCAAGTTATCAAATTCATGGTTAACTATATGTTAAAATATCAATTAAAATATACGACATACCCCAAACTCGGATATACGTCACAAACGATGACGCACACCTAGACGGCTATTGAAGCACTATACTTACTGTGGTTAAATTTATATGCGTCAAGTTTGACAATTAAACCACAGAATACACCATCCCAAGAAGAAGCGAAGCTTGTGCTATTTTACAATTCATTTTCTGAGTGCGCATGTCTGACAGTTGCCATTTCAAGCCCGTTATCTGTCAATGACATGTGATTTTATTGTTTACCAACGAATTTTCTTTGTTGTAAGCTTTTTGATTATTTACATGTTTTTTTTTGTGTTTTGAACGATAAAATTTGTTTACAAAATAACATTTATTAGTAATGGCGCCAAAAACTTGTGCAATTCGCGGCTGTCATTCAAGTGTCATTAAACATAGTAAACACTATAATACGTAAGGGTGTTATACCAGATGATTTGAAGACTAGCGTGATGGTGCCAATTCCAAAAGTGCCATATCCATCTAAGCCGGAAGAATGCAGGCCTATTAATCTTCTGTCTGTAGTAGATAAAATCATTGAAATAGTGCTAAAAGATCAGCTACAGCAGTTCTTTGAGAAAAATGGTCTACTCTACAAGGGACAGTCTGGATTTCGGAATAATCATTCTTGTGAAACTTCAGCATTAACACTACTTGAAAACTATTTAACAAATCGTCATCACGTAACGAGGATAAATAACATTTGTTCTAGTAAAGTGGAAAGTTGTTACGGTGTACCGCAAGGTAGTGTGTTAGGGCCATTACAATTGATCATATATGTTAATGATCTATGTCATGTTTTTAAAAAGTGTTTTGTAAATTTATTTGCCGATGATACACTTATATCCGTTGCTAGCAGTGATTATGACCAAATTACAACTGTATTAAATGATGAGCTGCAGCTTTTGTACGATTGGTTATGTGCTTCTAAATTGAAACAAATGCTGATAAAACCAAATATATGGTTATTGGTTCTTAAAACAATTGTTCTAGATTCATTGCACAAAATCATAAGATCGTGTTAAATAATATTCAGATCGAAAGAGTAAAGACAATGAAATATTTAGGTGTCAATATTGACCCTCAGTTGACTTTTGACATGTATGCGGACTATTTATGTAAAAAGTTAGGCAAAAAAATTGGATTTTTTGATAGATTAGTATACAATTCTATATAATTCTTCCTCATTTCAATTACTGCACATCATTGTTACTTTCATGCTCCAAAGAACAACTAACTCGTCTGCAGATATTGCAAAACAAATGTATGAGAATGTTACTCAAATGTGGTAGACGCGTTCCAATTGAAAATATGTTTAGACAATTGAATTGGTTGTCAGTCCAACAAAATGTTGAAAAAGCTAACCTGGTGTTGATTCACAAGATAATTAATAAAAAATTATCTCAGTACCTAACAAAAGGCACAATAGATATTTTAGGTCTCAGTGAATGTCACCCCAAAAAACACACATTACGTACAAACCAACATTATAATGTAAAATTTA
Source organism: Galerucella pusilla (assembly GCA_910591695.1). Classification (NCBI taxonomy): domain Eukaryota; kingdom Metazoa; phylum Arthropoda; class Insecta; order Coleoptera; family Chrysomelidae; genus Galerucella; species Galerucella pusilla. The sequence goes on along the minus strand of CAJUYI010001046.1, from coordinate 62,519 downwards.
TAAGTAAATCATTTCTCATGAAATCACTGTTCTCTGATGGGCTTCGACTTTACAATTCGCTACCAACTGATATTAAAAACAGTGAAAATGTGTACATATTCAATGAAAATGTGAGTTTATTTCTTAGAGATGGGACATTTTAGTTTTAAGTTATTTTCTTTTGTATATTGTATATAAATAGAATTAGTTGTTTGGAATTAGCTTGGAGCTAAATAAAGATCACTTACTTACTTACTGATGGATGAATAATTGAAAAACACAACAAAAATTCGATATCTATGGAAAAAAGTTTACTGTCGCTTCTTTTTTATAACTTCGTTGTCACAGATATCAGTACATTTTCTCGGAGTGTAAAATTTAAGTGTAACTTTTAAATATATAAATAATAAAAATTTTATATTCAAGCACCATACTTATTGTAATTTTTTATCATCATTTACTGAAATTCTTTCTATTGTAAACTGATATTATAAAAATATAATATATTATTATTCCATTGGTTTTTAGACTCACCCTATCCTACATAATATTGCTACATAAATACATACTTACACATATAATTTCGATAACAATATAGTAAATAAGAATCATTTGGTTAAAAAATAGCTCATTATTTTTAATAAGAAGAAGCTAAAACTTATATTTAAGTATACTTTTCACAATATTTGTTATGCTGTTGAATTAACTTGAACAATTCATAAATTGAGTTTAAAAATTAAAACTTTGTCGAAACAAGTCATTAAAAATAAACAATTATTATTCGAGAAGATTATTTGGTTTCACTTTTTTGCGTGTAGTTAGCATTTAATTTACATGTTTTGAACAATTTACTCAGCGTAACTTGATCCGTTATCTGTCAACGTCAGTTTGAAGGTCACGAAATTGTGCCCCCAAAACATCAAAGGATTTACGCAGGCTTTCGTTTCTTGTTTGGCTGGTGTATTCTGTGATTAAACGTTCCCATATGTCACAGATCCAACTTTTCTGTTCAGGAACTACCAAAACTTCTGCAGGTTCACCTGTAAGATCCTCATCATTTCTTTCCGATTCCTATTCGAATTCACATATATTTCTCAAATGAATAGCTTGTTGTTGTTATTTTGCTGAAATTCAGTTTTTTTGTTAAAAGCGTCGTTTAGCTGTGCCTTAAAATAATTAATTCATTTTCGGACCTATGTAACCATGGCAACTCAGGACTTGCTAACGAATGTCGAGAACTACTTGCTAATCTTGCAAGGCGGAACGTGGTGCGGCTAGAATGGATTCCAGCCCACTCTGGTTTTGAAGGCAACGAGATGGCGGATGCACTGGCTGCGGAAGGGGCCCGGGCCCGACCCTGGGCCTAACAAAACAAAGAATACGCCAGGGCAGCCACTGAACTACCAAGGAGTAGGCTAAGGAAGATAGCAGGACTCCTAACAGGGCACTGCTGTATGAGGAAGCACCTCTACAATCTAGGAGTAGAGGAAAGTTCCCTATGTAGGGGTTGCGGCATGACTGATGAAACGTTAGTTCATGTTCTCTTAGAGTGTCCACACTGGGCTGTATTACGCAGGCGAATCTTCGGAGTCACTGTCATGGCTCCTGGAGACACAAGCAGGCATCCACTGAAAAAGGTTGCGGCCTTTATTGAAGGGCTCGGCTTCATGGATGACTAGGTAGCAGGATTGGCACAATGGGCCCGCCAGTGGCCTCAGTGTCGGAACCTTGGCTTGAGTTGTCCAGGACAAGGCTCGCCTGCACATTTAGTAGTAGTAGTAGTATGTAACCATTATTTTCATTCAAATGTAGCCTACCAGCGGTGTTGTACACAACTTTTTCTACCAAGAAACAATTATCTTTTTCGATCTGCTTCGAGCCGTTTTTTTTTTCGTGCTCAGATTAGTTTTGCGGTTATCGTCGATAAGAGAGTGTGTGTTCGGTGAGTCTTGGCCTACACCTGCCGATATAAAGGAGATGTCTCCCAGTGACCTGTCCACCTTCCTGAGAAGGACAGGATGGACAATGACCTAGGAGGACAACTCCTCGGGAGGATGTACAATGGGTCACATGTGGCCTAAGTGCTGTGAGCCTACACACTCACCCTCCCTACTCTACAGATACAGATACAGATAGTTTTGCGGTTTACACGCCTTGGTAAATCCTTTTCCATAATTCCTATGGCTATATTAATCGGCATTATGTGTAAAAACTGACCAATAAATCAGCAAATTTTTAAACTGAGTAAATTTTTTGAAATTTATTCAGGCATATTTGTATAAGAATTTTAACGGAAACATTCAATTACATTGAAACACAGAAAACAGCAAATAACTTCGATGGTGCGCCATTGATTTTTGTCGCAGTGCTAATGAATCTTTTATCAAAATTCACAGCAATTAAATCTCATCCCGTTCGGAACAAAAAGCCGAAAATAAGAAAGAAAAAACCGCTCCGGAATAATTTATAAAGACAGACAATAGACAGTGTGAAGAACAAGAAAAGGATAACTTCTGAGAATGCAAAATGAAATCGACAGTAAATGGTTTGGGTAATGATGGTAATTAAATTCAAAAGACGTGACAAGTGCCGTCGTGGAATTTCTATAGTGGCCAATTGCGACATTTTCTAAAGAATCCCACTAGAAATAGTAACTTTAGTTTTATAGTTTGTTAAAAGTTCTCCAGAGGAATGTATCTTTACATAAAGTTAACTAGCAGTTGGGGAAGTGGATAAAATTTTTAAATAGAAGTGTAGAAATTCTTGAAAGTATTAAATAAAAGTTAATCATGCTGGATTTGTTTAACGTTTTCATTCACTTTAATTCATATTTATTCTCCATATACCTCTTCTCTTTCTATACTATACCTGAATATATACCTCTATTCCATTTTTTACACACTCTGAAAAAGATTTTCTTCAATAAAAGATAAATTTTTTAGGATAAACAAATCTGAAGTTTGAATAGGGTCAACCAAACAGAGGTGTTAAGTTAAAATTTCTGTTTGTTTAAAATTTCAAACAGGAGTTTGGTATCATTCAAACTAATTGTAGTGTTATATAAACATTCAAGTGATTAGATTTAAGGAAATTATATCTTCAATCCAAACTCCGAGTTGTTTACTTCAAACAATTAATATTTTAATGTAAACAATTAATTTCTTTAAAACGTTATGACCATCTCTTTCTTTTGTGCAAACTCGAGTTGTTTAGTTCAATTGATGTAAATCAAATAATCCTTTTATTATGTATTTTTATATAATGAGTCATATTAAAGAGTGTTTGTGCAGCTGATGACAAAGTTCTACAAAACTAAAACCAAATTCGAAAAGTCTAGATTGTTGAAAAGGTAATTTAGGTGAAAAGTCTTGATATCTGTCCAAACATATTTATTGAAGAATTATATAACACAAACATAGAATCATTGATTTTGAGTACTACTACTACTTGTAAACACGTGTCGAAATATACAAAACTTAAAAAGTACCTACATACAGAGACGAATTCAAGGATTTATCTATGTAGACAACTAACCCAGTTAGTTTTGTACTGGAATACTATGATTGCCACTCAAAACACAAATATATACATAGCAGCAAAACACATCCTCATGTAGGACAATTCACACACATAGAGTAAATCCATAACTTGGCCACAGGTCAGAGATCTTTTTTAATCTCTGACTTGGCAGTAAATGTTCAATTTTAAAGTATAACCGTTGTATGCATACAATCTATACAAAACACCATAATATAAAGAATTTGAACTTTTAACGGGTTTTCTCCCTGATCGTATGCATACAATACCTACGGTCCACGATATAAACACGTACAGAGACAAGGGCCATAGAACAATACTTACAAGGGCCGAGTACCTACTTACTTATTATCTGCAGTCTAACTACTACTATGACGAAACGAGAGGGGTGAGGTTTCCACGTTTCAATGCTCGTGATTGGGTGTTTAATTTCTTCAAAACAAATAATTTAGAAATGTTTTTTTTAATTCCATAGAAATATTCTTTGAACCAATTATATGCAACAATGTAGAATAACATTATGGCATCTATACTTTCAAAGAAATGATTCATTATCTATAAACATTTTATATTTTCATTTAAACAAATTTATATATTTTCGACCAATATTTCCTTTATATTTAATAATTGCCATATTTGAAACAAATAAATGTGAACTTTAATTTCAAACAATTCATAATCTATATTTAAACAGTTCAAATTTCTTCATTCCACACTTATTGCTTTGAGTTAAACAGCATTTGTTATTATTATAAAATTTTTATTAAATAAATGTAATTGTTCAATTCAAACCAACCGTTTTCTGCGTAAATGAATATTCTTTAAATTAAATAATTGCAATATTTGGAAGAAAGTTATCCAAATAGTAATTGCAAACAATTTATAATTTCAATTCAAACAATTTGAATTTTTTAATTGAACACTCAATTCTTTTGCATTTATTACAAATTGTTAATTCTAAACAAATACGTTCACTTCAACCAAACAATCCTTTTTCAGAGTGGCATGTTGCAATCCGTTTTTAGCCAATTTTGGGACAAATAGCAATTGCAAATCCCATAAGAAGTCAACCACTTTATCTTTCAATTTCCATGTTCTCTCGATTTAAACGTTTTCATTTTAAAAACAACTGAAAGGCTGCAAAAGCCACAAAATCCCACATTAATAGTCAATAAACAACCAAAATCCTCAGGAATCAACCAGAATCTTCTGACATCATATTAAAACTGAAAGCAATTAGAAAGAATTGATACACAAATATTTTCTGGAAGTGCCTTCCTTTTTCAGTTCCATAAATTATCCAGTAAATTTAAAACTGACTCTCTGTGAAACTTATTCCACTGGCCGGATATGACATGATATATGTAAATTTAGGGGTTGAAAAAAGGCTAATATTGAACATATCCAGGCAAAAAGTGTCGATACCGGGCTTTTAGTGACACTGCAGAGGATATGTAGATGTTTAAACCATGACGTCTAAACAGAAGCTGACGAAACATTAATCTGTGTTGGATTAGTGTCCATAGGCGGATCTATACGGAATGCTATCAGGTACGGATAATATTTTTGAGAGTAAGAATAATTCTGTTAATAAATAATTCATTGTAAATCCCAATTTCAATTTAACTTGGTTGAAGGACCTCAATAATAGGATGGTGAAATAATTCGAAACTTTTTTTTGTTCCTACTTCAGTATGTAATTTTGTCTGGTAAATATTGCCTCAAATATTCATAAACGTTATACCGGAACTATAGATTAATTGTCTCTCGTCATCGAATTGAACAGAATAAACACTGCATGCCTGAACTAGTCAAACAAAGATCCATGAAATCATTTAAAATTGCTCTAAAAATCAGTTTTGGTTCGCGAATAACGTATTTACTTTGATATGTGGAATTTTGTTTGGCATATTTCTTTGATATAATACACTTTCATTATTAATATTGTCGTGTTACCTATTATTATTATTATCATTATATTATTAAACATATCTTAGAACTTTTTATGCGAAGTGATAGTAAATTTAACATCAAATCACACAGAACTTGTACCCTCACCGCCTTCTATGAAGCTGTATACTTCAAATGCGTTGAGATTTTAACGAGATATCGCCGAATCCATATTCCTTTCTGAATCACCATAAATTTTCGCACTTTCACCATACACCTACACCATTGCTTTCGGTTTTAATTTGAATTTGAGATAGTTATTCCCTGTATAAAAATACCATAGATTGTAAAAATTCCAATCTTGAACTATCCTTCACTTTCAATTATCTTTTATCTATTCTATTCTATTCTATTCTATTCTATTCTATTCTATTCTATTC
>CAJUYI010001046.1:0-43816 GCA_910591695.1 Galerucella pusilla | reverse complement strand
GGACAATATTTTTGTTGTCATTTTTGCACTAGCTTAATTCCATGGAATGCAAAAAATGGCAATATAAAACCTCGTGGCGCTAAAATTTTATTCTCTGCTCATGCAATGTTTATTGTGTTTTTTTGGATTATAGTTTTACAAAATTGAATACTTCAAGAGAAAATTACAACTTCAACTAGAAAATGAATTTTACTATTCGGCTGCCTAGCTTATGTATTTTTAATTGAAAATTTAATGTTTCCGTTATTTCAAGCATTTCCACGCTACGTTCAGATTTAATTTCGTTTAAAATTTTTATGTCACGTTTGCCAATGCAACCAGAAATAACAGATGTTTAAAATTGAAATGTTTTTCGGCGTCGTATCGACTTGCGGTATAGTTTTCAGCTCTCTCAAATTCAATCCAGACAATACGGCAGGAGCTTATAAGTTTATACTCTATTTAAAAAAATCTCTTCATCTTTACTGCAAATTATATGCAGATCCGGTCTCTACAATTTTCAAGACAACGAAAATATTAAATTGTGGAAGTCTTCTAATTATCAGAGGTAGGTACCTACACATCTTCCGAAATAACCGTTAAATCGTTGAGGAAACAAGAATGGTCGTAGTATGTCAATCTGGTGGCTTCTGTAATTATGGTTTTTTGGTATTTGAAAAAAATATATTAGCACTTTTTTGCAAAAATGAATTTTTTAATTTTGCAAAATAAATATTTTAGGAGAAAGCTGGAAATTAAGAATTCCTGAATGTTTGCAACTTTCACTACAGATACGTCACAAACCTGAAGATGAAGTTAGCTACTTTCTTATTATATGTTTTCTGAACTAATAGCAAGTTACAAAAAGGCCATTCGAAGTTTGAAAAGCTGTCGCTACCTGCAGTTCACTATACAGGAAGAATCTAGCGAAAGCTGCTAACTGAACACTTATTTAGATGTAGAAGCGCTTACAGCTCTGTTTAATTTGAATTTGAATTACCCTGAAGTGTTTCAGACACGTTTTTGAATTCGTAATGAGCTCTTCAGCTATAAATATGATAAAAATACACTATATGTGATTGGTTTTTTCCGAATTTGAGTTGGAGCACCGGTCCTGTCATTTTATATCCACTGTAAATCATAATTAATGAATAAAGAAGCAGAGAATGGTTCGTAATCAAGATTAAGGTCCATTGAAAATTAATTAAATCTGCCAAAGATAAAAAAACTGCCGCTTGGTGCTGTACTAGCTCTAGCTGAAAACGTATACAGGACAATACCCCAAACGGCCAGGCTATCTCTATTGTTTTTATATTTCATTCCTATACCTAATAAAAATAAATTTCAAGTGAGCTTAATTAGAATAAAGTTACCAAAAAATCAAAACAAGATCATTTGCATCGTCTCGAAAATAAATTATGGAAATTGATATATTTCTGTTGTGGAAATGGTTATTTATTGATTTTATTTGATAGTTATAGAAAAATTCCACGATATTTGGCTTGAAACAATTATTAAATTGTACATATCTCAAAATGTTTCTTCAATTTAAATGTTTTTTGCTCCAATTTATAACGTGGCTGCCTCGATGAACGAATTTCGAAGTAAGATCTCCTAACCTTCTCCTTACTCTTCGCACGGAACTAACACCTTACTCTCCACAGGAAACTACCACCCTACCCTCCGCAGGAAGTACTACCTTGATCTCTGCTTATTTATTGTGTCAAGTACTTCGGAATCATTCTATGCTCAGATGCTCAAGGTTCTGAAATTAATTATACAATGCTATTCAAAAGTCCCCTCCTCCCCTCATTTGTTGTAAACCTATTTACTAATGGTAACAGGTGACGTAATAGTAATAGATGACGTCACAGTGCCACTCTTGCCAATAATGTTAAATAGGACCTTATGGCCAAGTGATATCTCGTTTGAAAGGCAGTGACATTGGCTACATAGCCATATTAATTTTTTTTTGGGTTTAAACTAATTTTGACGGATAAATTGAATAAATACCAAAATTATTGGAATTATTTTTTTAAATTTAATTAATGAAATATCAACAATGGATTCTTATAGCAAGTGCTCGTAATGTGCTCCGTCTACTTCCTGACAGTAATACATCCTGTTAGTAAACTCTTGTCGTACTCGTTCGAATGTGTCAGCTGAAATTGCGTTGCATTCTTCAATAATTCTTTCTTTCAAAACGCCAATGCTATCTGGTGCCGTAGTATAAACCTTTGATTTCAAGTACCCCTATGGAAAAAAATCTAATGGTCTCATATCTGGTGACCAAGGTGGCCATTCTATAGGACCTCGCCGGCCGATCCATCTACCTCGATATTCTTCATCCAGGTAACGTCTTACTGCACCATAATAATGTGCAGGAGCACCATCTTGTTGAAATGATGTTTCCAGATGGCCGAATTCATCTGGATTATCTTCTAGAATTTCAAGAATTAACCGCTCAATTGCATTTTGTAACATTACCAGATACACTTCATCGCTTAAATTTGAATTTAGGAAGACAGTACCAACTATGTGGTTTCCCAAAATACCTGCCCAAACATTGACTTTTTCTGGAAATTGGGTATGTTGTTCACGGAAGGTGTGAGGATTTGTGTCACTTCTATACCTTACATTTTTTTGTGTATTCACATTTCCATTGAGGCAAAAAGTACTTTCGTCACAAAACAAATTGTTTTTGTGTACTGTGGGTTTTGACTAATTTTATTTGTCATACATTCACAGAATTCGAGTCTTCTGTCGGGGTCGTCATCCGAAAGGTGGTGCACCATTTTTAACTTGTATGAAATTCATTTTCAGCCAACACTCTCTGTATTGTAGGTACTTTCACTTACTTCAAAGATAGACGCAACTTTAGTTGAAGGGATAGTAGGGTTTACTTTCATTTCAGCAACTATATCAATTTTTTTATCATCACTAAATGTTGGTCAACCAGATCGTTTGGCATCTTGAACACTACCTGTTGCTTCAAACTTGTGAAGAAGCTCCATCAAATAAGTTCTCTAGATAGGGCGATCTAGGTATCTCTCATTAAATAAACGTTCCGCTTCATGGAGATTCTTTCTAGATTCACCAATTATTAAGATAGCTGCTACTTTGTCGGCTTGAGTACGTACCATTTTGTCTTTGTAAACTCTTAAACGTCTCGTTAAACAATAATAAAATTAAATATTTAAGCTATTTAGAAACACTTTGCAAAGCAACAAATACTATTAAATTAAAAACGTCAATTTTTCGACAACTAACCAGAGGCGGACTGAAAAATCTTCAATATTTAAATGTGAAATAATAATTTTGGGATTTATTTAATTTATCCGTCAAAATTAGTTTAAACCCAAACAAAATTAATATGGCCATGTAGCCAATGTCAATGCCTTTCAAACGAGATATCACTTGCCATAAGGTCCTATATGAAGTTATTGGCCAGAGTGGCACTGTGACGTCATCTATTACTATTACGTCACCTGTTACCATTCGTAGAGAAGTTTACAACACTTCATTTTCACCCTCCAATTTTATTAATGTAAGTGTAGCCGTTCAAAAGATATGAGGGGGAGGGGACTTTTGAATAGCACTGTATATTAACTAAATGTAGCAAAAAGGACTACACAAATTAAATTTCTTCAAAAAAATCAACTGTTCCTGCATCTCATAACATTATTTCACTCGATTAACTTGACAATTGTTAAAATAACTCTCCAACTTGACAATTCCTATCCGAAAATGGCCACCACATCCTGTTTCCTACGAACCGGACCGGTCTTAGTAATTTAACGCCTTTTAGGGGGCCACATTTAGCAAATGTTTCATTGATTCGTTTATCTTTACTGGTCTTTTGTATTCGACTCATTTGGAATCGGTCAAGCGAAAAGCAGTCAATGGCTAATTTATGTAAGGCAATAAAAGAGTGCCTTCACAAAAATCCCCGTTATTTTATGTGCCTCTCAACTACTGTCGGCTCAGAAGAAAAAAACCATTTAGTATGAAACAGGGGGACAAGATTAACAAAAAGAACAAATTGACAAGGCCCATTATATTATAATTGAGCCGTAGAATCACATCTTGCTACTCATATACTACATTCTTGTCTCTTTCTTGCTTGATAATGTCCATATTGACAAACCTTCATGGAAGTGAAGCTTCTGACAGGTAATATACCAAAGTGAATATTTGAAATAAACTATATATTCGATAATAGTCTACCATTTCATTCAAATAAATAATAATTGCTCCTTCTCAATTAAAATATCAATTTTCAGCCATTCATCTCTATTAGGCTACAGTTTGAATTTTTCCATTTCATTACAACCAACAAGTTTGCCGTAATTATTTTCTCTTTGACGTTATATCGGTGGTGATATTTCCAACTTTTCTGAAGTAGTATCAATTGAGCAATCGAGCAATTGAGAAAAGGAAAGGTATGTAGCTGTTTACAAGTTATTTCTGATAAAAACAACACTTAAAATGTTTCAACAAAACTTCACTAAAATTAATTACCAACGAAATAAGTGAATAAATCTTGAAAATATAGGTATAAATAATTTTTTTTTACTCTCTTTGAAATGTACGTCACTGTTCTATTAATCATTTCAGCAGGTTTTTTTTAATTCCCACTTTAATAACTCCTTCCTAGAATGTAAGAGTCTCGAGCCTATCTGAAGATGCGTGAGGGGTGAGGAAACATGGCCGATTACATACATAAAAGTACCAGTGGCGTAGGGTTCTTCATAAAAGTGTTAAAAACTATAACTTTATACTTATATATTATAATTTTGATGGGAAATAAATTCAGGTTTTCGTTTTTTTTGCTAAACAGGATATTATTCAAATCTCTTTATATGAACAATTATTAACCAAACGCTCTGTATACAGGGTGTACCAATCTTACGACAAAATTCGGTACCTATATGGGTTATTTTAAGAGATATCAAAAAATGTTATCAACAAAAATAGTACATGGGCTGAAGGTCCATATTTTGAAATTATATCGAACTATACAGAGTGCTACATAACTCCGTTACAAACCAAACATAAGATTTTTCAAATGGGAACCCCTGTATATTAATCCGTATTCGGATTGGATACATTTTTTTGAAGCTTTTAACCTAAGGTTTTGCTACGTTATACAGAGACCTTCAAATTATATGGACACGTTTATGTGAAAATCGTAGGTAAATCAACGCTCTGTAGCTTGTTGTACGTTAAAAAAAAATGTATTTTACCAAACAGAGTTTCGTAATATGATGCAATATCTCCGTATCCTATTAAATTTCAATTATATTCTTTCTTGTATACAGGGTGAACGGAAACTCGAACCATTTTCTTTCTTCTTTCAAATGGAACACTCTGTATTTTATAGCAAAAATAGAATCTTCGATTATGTAACTTTAACTTTTGTCAAGCATTCCCTATACCCAAAGTTTATAAAAACAGAGTTATCTGGTAATATTTATTGTAAACTATTATTATTGACCTATTATGTGAATGCAATAAACGTTGTATGTAACAAAAAATCCTAATTAATGATAAATTTCAATAAATAATTCATTTTAAACAAAACTATCTACCAAAAGTATAATTCTAACCATAATATTAAGCTGAAGGTTCAAAGTGTTCACATTAACATCAATGCAATGCTGTAAGAGGGGGCCCAACTGATTGGCCAGCTCGGTCACCCGATTTAACAAAAGTATATTTATTTTTTTCGGGTCTTGTAAGGAATAAGTTTATAAAATCTCCGGCTATTAGAGATGACATGAAAAGGATAATTAGTGCGGCATTTCGATCTGCTAACGTTGATATGCTGAGACATGTTAGTCAATCATTTGAACTATTCTGCAGCATTGCATTGATGTTAACGGTGAACATTTTGAACCTTTAGTTTGGTTTGGTGGCTATTTTGTTTATAATAAATTGTTCATTGAAATTTATCATTAATTAGGATTTTTTGTTACATACAACGTTTAATGCTTTCACATAATAGGTCAGTAGTTATATTTTACAATAAATATTACAAAATAACTGTGTTTTTATAAACTTTGGGTATAGGGAATGCTTGACAAAAATTAAAGTTACATAGTCGATGATTCTATTTTTGCTATAAAATACAGGGTGTTCCATTTGAAAGAAGAAAGAAAATGACAGGTTCGAGTTTCCGTTCACCCTGTATACAAGAAAGAATATAATTGAAATTTAATTGGATACGGAGATATTGAAACATATTACAAAGCTCTGTTTGGCAAAATACATTTTTTTTCTTTAACGTGCAACCAGCTACAGAGCATTGATTTACCTACGATTTTCACATAAACGTGTCCATATCTTTTGAAGGACTCTGTATAACGTAGCAAAACCTTAGATCAAAAGCTTTAAAAAAATGTAGCCAATCCGAATTCAGTATAATATACAGGGGTTCCCATTTGAAAAATCAAATGTTTGGTTTGTAACGGAGTTATGCAGCACTCTGTATAGTTCGATATAATTTCAAAATATGGACCTTCAGCACATCTACTATTTTTGTTGATAACATTTTTTGATATCTCTTAAAATAACCCATATACCGAAGTTTGTCGTAAGATTGGTACACCCTGTATGTATATGTTCTGATGTGATTACATAAACCAATAAGCAAGAATCTTAACAACCAATCATGAACTGAAGCAAGATAAATCCAATCAGACGTGAACTAGTGTCTACAGATTGTGCACAAAAGAATATATGACAATCTCGGTGCTCGCCCAACACTAAATATCACAGAAATCGACGGATATTTGCCAAGCAGGACGACGATTTGCTCCTATTTCAGTGTTGTGTTTGATTTTCTGTTAAACATTATCGGAAATTCTTGAATTAGTGTGTTAACTGTACGACGTAAACGACATTTACAATTTCCAACTGTTCAACTTTGTGCAAATATTTGTATAGTCGACTTATTGCGAATAATGGCATAGAAAATTCAATTTTTATGTAACTGTTTCGAAGATACTGTTTGGATCTTCATTTTATAGAATCTACTTCTGAATGAAACTAACCGTTTCTAATATTTCCACTGTTTAGTGAAAAAAAATATGAAAATCCTATGATACTTATTGATAATTATTTCGATGTGCTCATATCATTGCAATATTTCCGTATAAAATCATTCACGTTTAGGGTAATCGCGAGTCGCCGGATTGATATTATATAAACATTACCTCTGAGAAATACCTGCCAGACATACCTACTTATTGAGAAATTCTCTAGTAGTTAGCTAAGCAAATAGAAGACTTGTTTTGGGAGTCCTAAGTAACCACACTGGATCAACAGCTACGGGATTGTGAAACTGTACTTATTATGTATTTGTATTCGCGCAAAACTACTAAACTTATCCGAACTATGTCATTTTTTCAAAGCGTTCACAATTTCACTGAGAAAGGGTTTTTTTCATAAAGTGGGTCAACTCCTGCTTTGGAGTTTACAAATGTGATATTTTATAAAGGCGAATCATCCACATCTATCGCATTACTGAAAGTCAAATTGACCCCCCCTATCCTGCGGCCTGGTTGGTACTTATGGGATAGATATTCCAAGGGTTTCCCAGCTTCGGGGCATAGTTGCATCCCGTAGAATATAGTCTTACCCCGTAATTGAGGAAGCTGATTGAGTGAGTCGACCTTCCTTAGCTGCTCGTGTAAACAATATGGACCAACACATCAAAGAAAGATCAGAGGGGGACAAGGAATACTCTGAAATCGTTACAGGACTACAAGTTGCCAGGGAGCAGTGTCTGAAGACTGTGCTCCAGAGTCAAAGAAACAAATAAAGTGTATTACTTGGAAAATTCCATTGGCGTAACCAAGCACAAAAAAGTATCTGGTGCCCTGAGAAAGGATCTTGTCAAGGAACAAAGGAAAGGAAAAATAATTCACATCAGACTGGCAACACATAGGAGTCAGGTTCGTCGAAGCCGGGAAGTAGCTTTCCTAAGAAGGGAAAAGTACTGATGAAGCTCCTACAATGTCGGGATACTCCAGTGTAGGTAGAAAAAAAGGATCAGCTGGAGGGAAAAGATACGGCAAGTAGACTTAAGTTTCCCCGAGGTGGCTCTTGGTGAAGACACGGGTCAAAGACTGGAGAGGGACAGAAGCATTGATGTATAGTGAAAGCACAAGATGTTTATTTACACTAGGAAAGCATATATCTGATGTATTTCAGGCGCAGCATCCCAAGGCACAACACCTGGGAGACTATTGGATAGTAGAGGAGTACTAAGGATACAATAGATCCTTCAAGTCTTAGTTAATATTAAGAAAAAAACATGTTTTTCTTTGATCGTGGGAAAAGTGACACTATTTTGACCTGTTTTCTATGCGCAAAGCTCAATATTCCAGAATAGTGGGCAGTTGCTGAGCAATTAGGAAATAACAGTGCGGTAATATTCTTACCGCACAGCTGTAGCGTGCGGTAATGTTACAAATGGATTATTACAATAAAATGAAACAAAGTATGGTTTTGATTTTTATATTGATATAAGTTGTTATAAGAGAAATGAAAAAAACATCCAATTTATAACGATATTCTTGAACACAAATTAATTGTTGTTAATATTTACATTTATTGTACAGTTTGTACAATTTTGGAAATTTTACTGGATGGAAACGAAAATTTATAGACTTTGAAGCTGCATGGGTATCTGTATCTGTAGAGTAGGGAGGGTGAGTGCGTAGGCTCACAGCACTTAGGCCACATGTGACCCATTGTACATCCTCCCGAGGAGTTGTCCTCCTAGGTCATTGTCCATCCTGTCCTTCTCAGGAAGGTGGACAGGTCACTGGGAGACATCTCCTTTATATCGGCAGGTGTAGGCCAAGACTCACCGAACACACACTCTCTTATTGACGATAATTCCGGTCACTTGCATTTGCGTTTGGCTAGTTCCGCAATTGTCGAAGTCGTTAGGCCGTAGGTGTCACTGGGTCTTAGAATTTTCAGTCCAGCGGCTTCCCTGGCTAAAGAATCAGCAATGCGATTTCCTTTACTCCTGTCGAGCCCTTTAACCCACCTCAGGAGATTGTTGTTATCTGAGCTGCATGGTTAATTGTTTGGTTCATCTTGTTTCGATCATTCACATTTGAAGTCGAGACAGGAGTGTTGGATATTTTATTAGCCACTTCTACTTTATTATTAAGTGATTCGTCAATATATTCGATCGGAGAAAAATTATTTCACTTTTGTCATAACAAAGTAATTTCCATGGTTACCACTTCTATATTTAAATATGAACATAGAGAAACCTATCTAAACTCACTTGATTACATCTTGAATCAAATATCTTTCAATTAATTTTTTAAATGTAAATCTACGATCGAAGAAAAAATAGTAGGTATAATACGTGGGAAGAGCATATTCCCAAACTACTGTGTAATTATCACTAATTATACAATATACTATTATACAACAAAAATTTAATAAAATTAAGGAAACGTCAATAGGGTACAAGCATAAATTTTGCTATTGGTGGGAATTGACGCTTTATCAGGTCTCCTAACACCTTGCATGCCTATTTTTTCAAAAAAAATATAAACTTTACTTTTAAAACGACTTTAAAAATCATAAAATTTGAAAGTACGCCAAAACGCGCTTTACGTCATAAAGATGGCTGCCCCATGCAGTGACGTCATTTGTTTACGTTCTTATTCGTGTATCACGCTCTAAGTTCTTGTGACCTGATTTGTTTCTGAAAGCTTTAAAAATGGTAAAGCCGAAAAAAAAACTTTGTATTCCAAGTATCAATCAATGTCTATTAAAACTCCAGACAAAATATTTGCTACTTTACCTGGTAGCGCAAGCAAAAATACACTTGAGAGAAGAGCATTATGGTTTCAAGCTATGCGTCGAAACAAATACGATATTTCGACAAATACTACTACTTTTGTTTGTGAAGACCATTTTAATGTAAGTACCTACTTCTATGCTGGTAATTTTTATTCTTAAATAGTTTGAGGTTATGCACCTATATGTCTAGAAATCAACCATAAAAACATCATTTTCTTACGACCACACATCGAAATATAGTTGGTATCGTATAATCGTACTTACGATAATGCTTCAACTCCTCTTATTTCCTCTGCATTAAAGCAGCTGTTTGACTTCATATAAATTCAAGCAGCATAAATGAGTCTACTTTGGGCAAGTTATCAATTTGTGCGTTTACAAAACCTTCGCTAGCCATATCTCTACTCACAAAATATCGTCACTAAATACTGAACTAGTAAATAAAATATATTCTTCTAAAAGTTTTAAAATATCCTCGGAAATATCGAATAATTATGTCCACTTTCCACTTCACGTTGACTTTTAGAAATAAAAAAAAAGCACACACAAACACGTAATGGTCTCAAACAAACATATAATATATATTTACGTAATTAGTTATGAAAAGAGCGATATTGTTCAACAAGCGCTAGCGAGTTCTGCAAATTACGCGTGTTGAACAATGTCGCTCTCTTCATAACGTGTTTACGTACAACGTTTTATCTAATTCCGCGCTTTCATAATATTCAATAAAATCTTCAATTACAATGATAATATTGAAGTGGAATTAAATGGTGTTAGAAGTATTGTTACTATGATGTATTCACCCAGAAAATTGACTTACTTTAAATAACTGTGTCCTGAATAATGTTTTCAATGTTTATAAATCTCAAAATACTATTGAATTAAAATAATGGGTTAATTGTACAGTTTAAATATTGAAATAATTGTCAGTTTTGACAGTACCTACCTAATTAATAAATTATTCTTTGAAACTCATGTAGTACCTCTATGTTGAAACATAAACAGTTACGTAAAGTTTTTACATAACTACTTTTCATAACTGATATATGAAGGTTATGAAAAATGTGACGTTACCTAACGTCAAGGAGTGACGTAAAGTGTCACATTTGATAGCGGAATTAGATAAATGATATTTTTACGTCGATGAAGCATTTAATAGTTGACTAAAATACAATATAAACACACAACTACACATAACCTAATGCAATACCGGCCATATTGACATAAGTAAACACAGGAGATATGATATCACACGTATCATCGGTAGCGTTCAGAAATCCTCGGGTTGTGGTCGGAAAGTGCATTGAAATTTGAATTTTATTTTAAAATTTGGGAGTAATTTCCAATGCAAACTGATTTATTTCCTATTATTAGTAATTTTTGATATCATATTTACTATTATAAATTAATATCAATGCAAATTATAAAATATGCGTGTACTCTATTCCATCAGTTTATTTTGAACATCTGAAGAAGAACATAAAACAGAAATGCCAGGACTAAAACACGAAATTATACCAAAATTAGATTAAATTAAATTAAAAATGTGTTAATAATTGTTAATTCATGGAGAACACTAAATTTTTATCAGCTCAATTTTTAATTTAATTGCTCATTCGATAATTTTAAACCGTCCAATTTCAAAATTTGGTTTAATCTTGAGCAATCAGAATTATCGATATTGCTATCAAGTGTCCTTTTGCTACGAAGAAATTTTATTAAAACATCTCAGCACAAAGTTGAAAGGATTCGGCACAATTTCATTTTCCGACTTTGTGACAGCTGAAACAGTCCTTTGCATTATTATAGCTCAAGTTTGCCACTTGCTGACAGATGTTGGTTAGTCTCGCTCGTTATGCTGATATACAAGTATTGTTATACCCAAGAATATGTATGTATCTCCGTATTATTTCGAATGGATCAATAAACTTACCAACTTTTGAATTTATTTATGGTGAATGTTAGCAACAACTGTGCTTTATTGAAATAGACTTTGCTAAACCCGATTCGGAACGGGAGTCCTCAAGATGCCCATCTCGACGTCTTTCGTGGAGTTTTATGTGCATTTGATTCTTTATAGTCAACTGTGTTTTTAAATTCGCTTTGATCAAAATAAAAAGGAAATGCTATGCGAAGTGGCTCTCGGTGGATTCTCAGAAAATAAACAAAAATCTAGACATCATCAATGTGACTCTTTCAACTATTACTTTGTGAAACTTTGTAAAGTATATTCGTTAAATTGAACAAATTAAAATGACAAGAATATTTCATGTTTCAAGATCTCTTAAAGGACCATTAGTCATTCAATTCTGTCGAAAAAGTAAATTCAATTGATAGAAAAAAACGATATAAATAGTTATTTATGCAAAAAGTAACTGTTCATTTCACGTTGACTGCAAAATAAACACTTTTTGCACTACTTGCATACAATATTCTTTCTACGTTCATGCAAAAACCTAGAAATGTCTGATTTAAGTTGCTTTAAAAAGTCTCAAAAGGGCGTTATGTTAATGGTCAACGAATGGGGGTCTCCAACAAGTTTGACGTGTCTGTTTGATATTTGATTTTAACAATTTTCTCTTGAAACGAGCAAAAGTCTGAAGCGAAAACTTCAAACTCACACATAAGTTATTAAATATTTTATGAATCTCGCTCTTAGAGAGCATACATATTCGATGCTTGAGTGAGTTCAGCTCATACTTCTGGTTTTCGATTTATTTCAACTCATTTTTCGTTCACACAGTTTCAAGAAAACAAAAAAAAAATCACCATTTACACTGTTAAAATGATCTTCGCACGTTCAAAAGTCATTGGAAATTTGCCATAAACTATTTCCTTCATCTATTTACTTCTATATCACGAACTTCCCCATGAGAAATATTCTCCTATTTTAAATAAAGCTGAAATACAATCTATATTGATAAAATTTTGTAGATTGGCCATATCTCATGGTATATTTAGGCTTAATCTATGATACTCACTTAAATTGGTAACCTCATTTCAATTCTTAATGTTTATTCCCTCCTAAATTATAGTTTATTATTATGGGGTAATGCAGCTAGAGCTGAAGCAGCATTCCGACTGCAAAATTCAGCTTTGCGAATCATTAACGGAGCAAATTGGGATGCACACTGTAAAACCCTGTTTTCAAAGTGCAAAATGATGCCCCTACCTTGCATCTAAGTCTTTGAAGTGGCAAAATTCATTCATCAGCATCGTGAAAAATTTATTACTTACTCTAATTTACATAATTACTCTACTAGGTCTGCCAACAACTTGGTTGTTGAGATATCTGAACGTAATTTGATGTGGGTGTATGTATACAAAATAATAATATCTATAGTTTTATATGTATAATATTAATATATAATTTTATAATTCTATTTTATTTTGTTTTGTCCGGTAAATGTCTAATTCTGTTTTCAAATAATTGTAAACAATGTACTCACCTCTATGCAGTGATAAGCATACAATTCCAATGGAAACTCAGGTTCTCAGGGATCGGGGTTCAATAAATCGAAAATTTTGATGAGCGCCAAATAAGTTAATTGTCTTGTCAGACAATGTAAAACTACAACAGATAAATCAATTGAGACTTTCATTCTACAAAATCCAAATTTTCAATAAATGACATAAATCAACTCAACTACAATGATCTTCCATCCATTCTCACATACACAAATGGAACAGGTTATTTTAAATAAAAACAATAAAAATGGATAGAGTGTAATTTATAATGTTCATTACTAATGCGTAATGCGTGATACATAATGCATAATGCAGAACAGAAAAATGGTGTTTATACAATGCGTACTTTTTATGAAAATTAACTGTTGACACTAAACTTGAGTAGATGAAACCTAACATGACACTCAGAAATTTTGAGGCTATGCTAATCTTAACTATGGAAAAGAAGAGGTCAAGCAAGCGCAGTAGGTTGAAAGTTGCGAACTTTGTGCATCAAACATTAAACACTAAATAATGCACTATTCACTGTACGTTGGCTAAAATGTTACATATAATTTTAACAATTATCCGTTACGAACAAAGAATCGTGTATCACATACTATCCGTTGGCTAAAACCGCCTTATACCTTTTATTTTCCACAAAAGTTTCAGAACATGAAAGTTCACTTCTTCATATTTCCACCCAATGTCCGAATAGCTTTCTTTCATTCTCCTCCTATATTCTCTTTTTACTAAAATTACTTCACTTACGGAAATCACTCAATGCCCGTTCACTCTCAAAAACGTCCCAAAAGATTGTTTTTACATTACAAATGACGTATCTTTTTTCTTCTCCATTTTTGAAAAAATAACATCCCAGGAGATCTAATAATCGTTACCATGACTTTCCACATTCAATGTATATTTTATTTCTATGTATCATCATTTACACAGCGTATGCTATAAAAGTTTGAGTGAATTTGTTGAGGTAAATTGAAATTATATATTTTTTAAAATATTTTATTATTACAACCGTTATTGGTTGTGTGGCTAATCGTTTTGTTATATACAGTGCTATTCAAAAGTCCCCTACCCCCTCGTATCTTTCGAACGGCTACAATTAAATTAATAAAATTTGGAGGGTGAAAATTAAGTGTTGTAAACTTCTCTACGAATGGTAACAGGTGACGTAATAGTCACAGTGCCACTCTGGCCAATAATTTTAAATAGGACCTTATGGCACTAAATGTTGGTCGACCAGATCGTTTGGCATCTTGAACACTACCTGTTGCTTCAAACTTGTGAAGATGCTCCCTCAAAAAAGTTCTCGAGATAGGGCGATCTGGGTATCTCTCATTAAATAAACGTTTCGCTTCATGGAGATTCTTTCTAGATTCACCAATTATTAAGATAGCTGCTATTTTGTCGGCTTGAGTACGTACCATTTTGCCTATGTAAACTCTTAAACGTCTCGTTAAACAATAATAAAATTAAATATTTGAGCTATTTAGAAAAACTTTGCAAAGCAACAAATACTATTAAATTTAAAACGTCAATTTTTTTGACAACTAACCAGTGGCGGATTGAAAAATCTTCAATATTCAAATGTGAAATAATAATTTTGGTATTTATTCAATTCATCTGTCAAAATTAGCTTGAACCCAAACAAAATTAATATGGCTATGTAGCCAATGTCACTGACTTTCAAACGAGATATCACTTGCCATAAGGTCCTATTCAAAATTATTGGCCAGAGTGGCACTGTGACGTCATCTATCACTATTACGTCACCTGTTACCATTCGTAGAGAAGTTTACAACACTTTATTTTCACCCTCCAAATTTTATTAATGTAAGTGTAGCCGTTCGAAAGAAACGAGGGGGGGAGGGGACTTTTGTATAGTGTGTAGTATTATCACCGTACACTAACTACCGACGAGTAAATTCACTTCGTCGATTTATGGGTTACCAAAAATTACCTTACCCCTCCTATCGTCTGGCGAGTAGTTTAAATCGAGTATTGAATGTTGTATTATGATAACAGACGTGTAAGGCGCCAGAGAAATGATGTACCAAAATTTTCAAACGTTCCGACGCAAGTGAATTTACTTGCATCGGAAGTTAGTGCGTGCGTGCGTAGTTAGTGTATGGTGGTATTATTTTCCATATCAATATAATATACTAGGTGAGGAAAATATTGTAAATATGTCAACTAATTTACTTGTACGTAAAGTTTATCATTTCATTTCATTATTTTCATAAAGATTTAATGTGTATTCGCCAGTTCAAATATTATATACCTATTATAGTGTGGGTCAATCTTTTCAAAATTTAATATTCATATATTTGGAACCCAGACGCATTTCCATTTGTTAATACATTTTATTCTGGGCCCAAGGGAGTACCTACTAATGAATTTATTATTAGTTTCATTCGGTATTTGGCAGTAAGTACCTACAGATACAAAAATATTTTTAATATATTTATAAATAGTATAATATTAGTTCAAAAATGTATTGTACTTTCCAAACTTTTTCTAATGTAGGTATGAATATAGCTTTTTCCTTTTTTCTTTTTATTGGTCAAGTTTTTGGGGAGTATACTGACATTTGGATTTGTATGATTGTAGTTTACCAAATGACTGAAAAATTAATAAATTTATTTTAATTCTGCTATAATTTTTAATGGAAAAAAAATATTTTTCAATCATTTTTTGATGGCACTGGAATAAGCCCCATCAAATGAATGTCAAATAATAATAATTGATTTGTTGATATGTTTTAATAAGAAATGTTTCTTTATGTTAACTTTTGGGTTTTTTTCCGCATGTTAGTAGAAAAAATAGTGTACCTAACACGAGCGTAAAGTGACTTTTCCGAACGCTATTGCTGGCCGAACTCGCTTAAACGTGCGGAAAAGTATCACTTTCCGCACTAGTTAGGTAAACTACTATATTTTTCTTGCTGTTGATTCAATTTTTTTTATTAGTAATTATCGTTTTTTCTTATTATTTTGATGTACTATCGCGCCCCCCACGTAGATTTGTTGGGCGCGCCCTTAGGTTAAGAAACGCTGATTTAATCTAATAATAAAGTCAATATAATATATTATTATATAAATTACGTGTCACGTGTTTGTCCGCGATGGATTCCTGAGCTACTTAACCGATTTTAATCAGATTTGTACACCGTGTGAAGTTTGATCCAACTTGAGAGATGGAAAGATATTATTTTATTGCAAATTATTTGTCTTTTTCTGTTAGCTCCAAACGATTCTAACAGATGGCGAAATCTGTTGACTGGATTGAGTAAGTATTTACAAATGGCATCTATGTAAAAAAGCATAAATAGTTTACAACAATGTAATATGACAAAATCGTTAGCCACAACAACGCGTGGCCGGGTCAGCTAGTTTCAATATAAAAACTAAATATATTCATGCTCTATCCAATATTATAAATCAAATGCATAACAGCAGACTCTAGAATTTCATTAATAACCCACATTTATTTTAATTATTATACTTGTTGCACTACATTTGAGTGATATATTATTATGTAAATGTATTGGTGAAAAATGTTGTCTGTATTTAAGTTTCTTAAGCTACAATCAAAATTTTGTCTAGTTTGGAATATTATATAAAAAAACTCAGAAATGCTAATATTGAAAAGTTAATAATCAGATACCGTGAAGCGTCGGTTCTAAAAAAAGCGATATATTTTCAGAGAGAAATCCCGAAAGCTCAACATCAAGGCGGCTGGTTGGTATAAGGAATATTAACTTTGTAAAATGTCGATATCAAACGACTTTATGTTCCGTTAGGTCTCAAAAGTTCACTTTTGGCTTCATTTACGTGTGCTCGCCTACCAGCCGCGAAACCAAATCGCGAACGAAAATATTCCTACACCTTCAGGGCTTTGAAATTTTTGATGTTTCTTCACGTAGGTCGTAGTGGTGGCATTGCCAATCCTCCAATCCTCATATTTTATTACCATATAATTTGCAAACTTTTTACAGTTTGTGTGGGAAATGTCATCGCTATTTTACTTCTGGTTTTTCAGGATCACTTTCAACAGCTCAGTTGAATTTATGCAATTGTGAACCATAAAATTCCAGTACGAGTAATGGTTTTCAGTTGTCTTCTTAAACAAATTTTTGTTTAAATATAAACATTTCTAAAATACATTTACTATTAAAAATGCTTGATAAATCCTGGAAACCCGCTCTCGTGCCCAGTGATTGGAACAGGATGAAATTGAACAATTTTATTTGTTTAAATATTCATTATATTTGAACCTATGCTCAACTTAAGCTTGAGACGCGTTTCGTTAACACTTTAGCTTCATTAATACGATGTTCTACGGATTTTGACAAAAAATTAGAAAATGTTCAACTCTAACACAAAAGCAATGACTGCTCGAGCTACTAATAAAGGAATGAATGAGATAAACGAGGAAGAATTCGACCAGGTAGACGCATTTCCCTACCTTTGTATAGAAATGAATGAAAATGGAAAAGAAAATATCGAAATAAATGATCACCAATGCATCAAGTTTATCACTTATTATCAAATATTATTTGTAAAAAAAGAAGGGATAACAGAAAGAGATCGGATAAGAAACGAGAATGTGAAAAAGAAACTGGAATTAAAATAAATAAACGACTTTTTAGTTAGCTTAAAGTATAGTAGGGTACAAGCATAAATTTTGCTATTGGTGGGAATTGACGCTTTATCAGGTCTCCTAACACCGTGCATGCCTATTTTTTCAAAAAAATATAAACTTCACTTTTAAAACGACTTTAAAAATCATAAAATTTGAAAGTCCGCCAAAACGCGCTTTTTGTCATAAAGATGGCTGCCCCATGGTGTGACATCATTTGTTTACGTTCTTATTCGTGTATCACGCTTGTTCTTGTGACCTTATTTGTTTCTGAAAGCATTAAAAATGGATAAAGCTGAAAAAAAACTTTGTATTCCAGTGTGTAAATCAACGTCTATTAAAACTCAAGACAAAATATTTGTTACTTTACCTGGTGGCGCAAGCAAAAATACACTTAAGAGAAGGGTATTTTATTCTTAAATAGTTTGAGGTTATGTACCTATGTCTAGGAATCAACTATAAAAACAACATTTTCTCACGACCCCACATCGAAAAATGGTTGGTATATATTATATGAATAAAACGTGAATCGTACTTACGATAATGCTTTAACTCCTCTTATTTCATAAATTAAAGCAGCATACATGAGTCTACTTTGGGCAAGTTATCAGTTTTTGCTTTTATAAAACCTTCGCTAGCCATATCTTTAATCACAAAATATGAAAGAATCGTCACTGAACACTGAACTAGTAAATAAAATGTATTCTTCCAAAAGTTTCAAAATATCCTCGGAAATATCGAATATTTATGACCACTTTCCACTTTACGTTGACTTTTAGAAATAAAAAAAGCACACACAAACACGTAATGGTCTCAAATAAACATATAAAGGATATTTTTACGTCGATGAAGCAATTAATAGTTGATTAAAATACAATATAAACACACAACTACACATAACCTAATGCAATACCGGCCATATTGACACAAGTAAACACAAGAGATATGACATCACACGTATCATCGGTAGCGCTCGGAAATCCTCGGGTTGTGGTCGGAAGGTGCATTGAAATTTAAATTTTATTTTAAAATTTGGGAGTAATTTCCAATGGAAACTGATTTATTTCCTATTATTAGTAATTTTTGATATCATATTTCGTATTATAAATTAATATCCAAGCAAAATATGAAATATGCGTGTACTCTATTGGTTCAGGTACTGAGCAATATCAGGGATGTGTGGGAAGGGTAAATAAAAAAAATAGTGAATGATATAAGAAAACTTGGAACCAAGAAGTTGTAGAAATACTGGGAAGATGAGATATAAAATTGAAATAAGCAGAGAAGATGGAAAAAATAAAAAGCAATGGACCAATTTAATCTATAAATAAAATATTTAGATATATATAACCTTCAATAATGAAACTTTTTAAAATACCAAGGATTCTATTGAGGAGATTGTTAAATTTATATAAGCAACCAACAAGTTAACCAATTTTTCTGTTCCTTCCATAATTGAGATATCTTTATGACATATAACGTGACTGGTATTTAATGAATGTTCAAACCATAGAGTTATGGGGTTGATAATAATCGTTTTCTGGAACGTGGGGAAATACCTAAGTGTTGGGAGCGTCGAACAACAAAATATCGTCGAGCTCTAGCAACGCCAGGAACTTGACAGCTTCTACACGTAAACTTCTAAGTTATGTTCGTTGTTAGATGAATAGGAAGTTGATCCTTAAATTGGAAATGAAAACCAGTTTATTTTTGTTCGGAGTACATTTAGTACCATAAAAACGGTTTATGTTCTACTAAGATTATTATTTGAAGAAAAGACAGAAGAAGAGAAACGATGTAGAAGGTGTATCTATTGTTTTAAGTTATCGGCATAAATATAAAGGATGGTGATAGACTATATACCATATCTAATATTCATAGGTAATATTGATTCTTAGAAATGTCTTTAAAATTGTCTTGTTGTTTGTTCGGAGAACTTTCCAGAAAATTGCTGTTATCGAAGGAAACTGTGACCCTTGCACGTTTCAAGGCTTGGACACACATGGTTTTTCAGTAAGCCAGCTCAATCTATAGGGTGAAACGACACATTTATGAAAATTTGGGTTAAGGTTCTTATCAAACAAAGAAATGTGGCTGTTGGGGACATTGTCATGGTTGAGGTGACAGGCAACATACTGAATAAATTTAACGCAATTCATGCGATTGAGTTTTTGCAGAAAATCAAGTCATGAAATGGTATGACTTGATTCATTTGACATAGGAATTTCAATAACGATTTGCTTTATTCTAGCGATGTTGTTCACTTGAAGCCTTTGATGGTGGGCAAAGGAGGTGGTCCAGTCGGGTTAGCCCAAAAACTATCAAAACATGGATGTGAAAGCAGTAGGCGAGATTTTTGACGGAATCCCTTATAAATATTATGGTAAATGATAATCCGTTGCCTCCACCGGTTTTTAGGCTGTGCTTATTGCACAATAACACTTTATAGCCAAAACAACTGAAAATGGGCCTGTTTTCCGCCATGTTTTCTAATTTTACTCGAAAAGTATCAAATTAATCGTTTATAGAACGTAAAATTTGCTATAAAATCAAAAGGTTCAAAATGTAAAAATACCCATCCCTGCAGCCACACCGGATGAATAAGTAAAAAAAATTGAAAAAACAGCTGTTTTTCAGACGCAAAATACTAATGCAATTTATGATGCAATGTAAATCATTATTCGTCTCATAATACCTTATTTATTCCCGAACTGAATGCAATAAACGCGGTTTCGATATGTTATTTAGTTGCTGAGTAATCTAATTGTTAATAAACATAAGATAAAAGAAATAGACATTGTTAGAATTAAGACATATGCCACAAAAAATTGTTTAAACTTACAATAATGTTTAACACATACTAGAAGGTTACAGCTATCATATGGAATGATTTAATCAACAATCACTCATACGTTAGTTTTAAAAAGTGGTTAATTTTACCTCAGTAATAATTAAGATATCTGTGCGGTTTCTTATTTCAATTGAAATCTGAAAATACCAACTTGAAGGACGAGTGAGAACAAAACTTTTGGCGTTTTGAAAGTTCATTTAATCCCGAGTTATTGAATCCCAAACTTAATCAACGATTTTAGGCAAACGAACAACAATATAACGAAAAAAAAATACTGTAATGCAGGTTCTTCTGCATACTTCCCAAATATTTTTCAACACACCTACCTTTCATAACTTATCAACAATTGGTGTGATTCCGAGGGGAGGGCATGGCTGAGTATAGCGGAGTATAGCAGATTATAATATGTGGCTAAAGGTTGAATCGTACCTGCATGTCGCTATTTTCTTTTTCATTAGCTTGTTGATCGTTTGCCGAGAACCGTTGATCAAGTTTGGGATTCAATAACTCGGGATTAAATGGTCCGAATTGAATGTTCAAAACACCAAAAGTTGTGTTAAAAAGTTCTTTAAGTGGGTTTTTTCAGATTTAAATTAAAATAAAAAACCGCACAGATATCTCAATTGTTACTAAGGTAAAATTTTAACCAATTTTTTAAACTAACGTCTGAATCAGTTAAACCGAAAAAATTGTTGATTGAATCATTGCATATCATAGCTGTAAGTATGTATAAAAACATTATCGTAAGTTAAAACAATTTTTTGTGGTATATGTCTTTATTCTAAAAATGTCTATTTTTTTACTCATAGTTTATTTCTTAATGTCTGACAGCACAGTAGCCTCATTAAATATTCAAATAGAAATTTATCTTTTTCAGAGGGATCCTAAGAATTATACAAGTAAATACTAAAATTCTAATGCAAAACAAGTAGGTGTCTGTATTGGTTATCTATACATCCCTGTTTCAGCTCAAAATACAATATAGTAATAAAACTGAACAATGCCAGATAAACGATAAATATTGCGGCAGTGGCGGAGATTACGATATTAGTTTATTCTGCTTATTTAATTAGATTCGGTCGACATTACAGTTGAAATAAAATTCATTCGTTCAGGCCTATCAACAAGTTACCTTTTCATTTTGATTAAATTAAATTAATTAAAGAAAATATAGTTTAATTTTCATAATTCAAATTTATTGACAATGAATTAATGTATGTCAAGTAAAGTAAACATACCATTTATAGGAAATATAAAATTCAATCTATTGTATCATCCTCTTCGCTGGCCATACAAGAATCATCCGAAGACTCGTCGAGAGAGATCACTATCGGTTCTATAGTTTGTTCTATGAGGTTATCTAAAACCCACATTTTCTCTTCTTCTTGAATTACATGATTCACAGCATCTCTCCAGTTCTCTTCAGTTATTGTTGTCAATGAGTACTTCATGAGTTCACGAACATATCTCATTTTAAATGTTTTATTATGTCCAGCTGTCGTCTCCAACATATTATTTGCTCGTTGTTTATTAACAATTAAATTACTCAGCAACTAAATAAGATATTTAAACCGCGTTTGTTGCATTCAGTTCGTGAATAAATAGGGTATGATGAGACAAATAATGATTTATATTTCTTTAAAATTGCATTAGTATTTTGCGTCTAAAAAACGGCTGTTTTTTCATTTTTTTTTACTTATTCATCCGCTGTGGCTGCAGAATTGAGAATTTTTACATTTTGAACATTTGAACCACGGAATTTTATAGCAAATTTCACGCTCTAAAACTTTGTTCCCATGAATGTGCACGATAAACTTGTTTTGGCTATAAACTGTTATTGTGCAATTAGCACAGACTAAAAACCGGTGGAGGAAATTGATTATCATTAACAATCATATTTTTGAGGGATTCCATAAAAAATCTCGCCTACTGCTCTTACATCCACCTTTAACGCTAACCCGACTGGACTAAGGAGCGAATATTTCACTACATCTCGACCGATTTCCAATGCTTGTATATTTATCTCGATTTACCGTTAGCCTAACATTAACATTTTCAATGCTTCGGCGCATGAAATTCTACTTAAAATGCAAATATATAAAATATCTGTATGAACGGACAAAAGTTCACATGTTAACAAACTAAATGACAATTTGATGTCAAACTCCATGTTAGTACCTATAGAGGTCAGTTGGGCCAACTTACGGAAAAAGTAATTTCAGCTATCTTATAAATGGGCGTTTTAAATCGCTCCATACATTTTTCAGAAGATCGAAATCAAATTCGAAATTGTACGACTTATTTCCGGTGTCGACAAAAATTTCGTGTTAAATAAATACGTATATATAGATAGGAATAGAAAAATGATGCACACCATTGATTCGAAATGGAAGGAAAAGAGACACATCTCGAAAGGCCGTAATGCATTCATAACTTCCAATACAACTTGTTCTCCATGATTCCTCTATAGGTTATATAAATAGAAATTCAGTGGCGAACCATTTGGGTGAATTGTAAAGTATTATATTTTCCTCTTCTGTTTTAATAGTTGTATTTATGGATTCAAACTGTTAAAGGTATCAAAAATTTAATTATTAGTATCATCCCACGAAGCTACGATGATGTCAGCAACATATTTTTCAATGAAATAAGGTTTTAGCGATAAGGCCGATAATGTTGTGTAATATGAGATATTCAAGGAAGAAATAAAACAATTTAATTTGTTTCATATATTTAAACTTATGTTCAATTTTTAAATTTGTGACGCGTTTCGCTAACACAGCTGCTTTATTAAACTTGTTAGTTCAAATATTATGAAGATTTAAGCAAAATAAATTGTTTTTGTCCACGACCACCTAATAATAAGTCGATATTTTACCTCCTAACAAAAGGTATATGGTACCCATATATCTACTAGAGTGAATTATTGTTCATAATACACTAGAGTGTATTATGGTTCATAATTCACGACTAGAGATGGGGGTGTACAATATGAAATAAACTTTTAAATCTGTGTATTTTGTTCAGGAAATTTGTTTCTGAAATATATCGTATCGATAAAATATCGGAATCTTTAGTATTGATACTTTTCATAACGACATTTTCTAGTATTAAGTATTTCAAAACATCCCATCTCTATATATGTCAAATTATTTAATTTTGACGTTGACGTTAGTAATACCAAATTGTTACGAACTTGCTATATTACTGCAACGATGAATTCATTGAATTCGGATAGTGGAAATGAACGTTCTTGTACACCAACTGAAATAAAAAAAAGCGGCGAAATTAACGATTGTTGGACTGCTGCCAGAAAAATTGAAAGATATGTTTACATATTATAACTTTATGAACTGGACGTTAGTTGACTTTTATTTAATAAAGAAATCAAGGGTCGTGGACAAAGTATAGTATTCTACTCGCAATTTATGGCCAATATTCACTAGGGTGACTTGCGCCCCTCGCCTGCGGCTCGTGACGCAAACGTCACCCAGCGTGAATAATGGCTATCATAAATTGCTCGTTTAATAATATACTATATTTCATGGTCTAGTGTGGATTATTCAATTTTGAGATATTAAAATCGAAAGAATGATCATTTTTGCTTAAAAATTGGCGAATTTGCTCCAGTTTCGGAAAAAAATATATCCTATCAACAAAAATAAAATTTTATAGATTTCATTCCCCAAAATTGTGGCTCTACCTAAATCCCCGCCGATGCGGAATAAAATCAAGTCCCGTATTTTCGCGCGATCTCTATCCTGTTGTAACACTATTCCATAAATATGAATGAGAAGATTTTTTCCTTAAGAGAAAATCTAAAATATTCTTCATACGTCTGTCCTACAAAATTGAACAATTTTTCAGCTACTTTTCCACGATTTTTTTAGGTGTAGATTAATGAAAATTCAGTAGGAAATTGGTTTTGCCTTTTTTTATACAAAAGTCAATTTTATTTTATTTTTCTCTATGGTTTCCTACATAACCAAAACTGCTGTTCGATATGAACCTAATAATTAAAAATTCAACACAAACTTAAATTACGCCAATGTTTTTTTTTATTGAATAAATCTGTTGGTATAAAAAAATTGGGAAATCCCAAGCATATTTCAAACAAAAATTCAAGCCATAAGAAAGTCTGAATTTTCCCATTGCTACAAAATCAGGTCTATTGTGCCTTCTGCTGTGTGCTCTGTTAGAACTTATCCCCTAATAATATTCCTTCTTCCTATTATAAAGTTTTTGCTGTCTTGAAAGTGTCTTTGATCTTTGGAACTTCTATGGTTGAAGTTCTCCAGAGATATTTTGAAACCGTTTCGTCCTGGAAGGTATTTCAGAGATATATGCGATCTCTTTTTCCATATTCCTCTTTAATTTTGCTCCAAAGGCATTAAGATCAATCCCACTTATATATACACAGCGATTCAATGGATGCGTGATTATCTGCTTTAATTGCACTATTCTGCCCATGGTTGTTAGTTCACGTTCAAATTGAATTGTGCTCACTTTGTTGCGTGAATTTTAACCAGAGGGTTGTTTGGTGCATTTTCCATTGACTCAGCCTGTGAAATTTGAGGTATTAAACTCGCCAGCCACTGTTTTAGATTCTACCTACCTATGCTACTTGAGACTTTGAGACATGTGTATCCACTGTTTGTCCCAAGATTCTCTACCTATGCCACTTGAGAACATAATTGGTGGATACCCTTGTTTATTCTTTTTAATAGCTCATCTCATGCCTGGAGTTTTTCATAAAGTTGAGTCGTTTGGTCATGTCATCTTTAATGTGCTATGCCTGCGAGTCATTTTAAATCACCGTTTGTCCTAAGCTTCTTTATCATTAAGCTTATATGAACGTCTTGAAGCTGATTCATCTATCACTAAGTTAAGAAGGTTGAGGACAATTATTCACTCCATGGCGGCTGTATGACATGATCTTATAGATCCTATGATATATGGGCAAGCTAGCCTCTAAATTTCTCCACAGCCAGCCGTATTTTGACCATTTTGTCTGTGGGATATGGAGTTTTCCAATGCCAACTCACCTTTCCATACAGGCTACCATAGAATGGAATGGAATACATACAGCCAACTTGGTTGGAATTTTTGGGTTGGTAATATGGACCGAATTCTCCCATTCATCTGACGACGTATTGAAGTTTTGCCTACCCGTTAATATAACTTTTCCTGTACCTTTAGTATACATTGTATTTAATGTTGGTGAATTCATATTTATTCTGCTAAGCGGGAAAGTAACTAAAAAGGAATTAATCGTTAAAGAACTCCTACCTCTATTATTCATACTGGTAGGAATGTATTTAATATCACAATGGAAATCGTATCCACAAGTTTTTCTATCTCCTAAAATATTTGCTATAGGTATACTTTTTTTATTGGATAAATCGAGAAAGGGGAATGTTATCAAAAGCTTATTGGGGAGATCCGTGTATAAAAACGGTCGACTTTTTTGCTTTGTTGTTATTTGTATCCATCTTTTTTTTCTTCGTTTTTTCCAAAAATAATATTTTGATACGCCTGAAGTGAATAAAAGTACGTCATTATTGATCTTGGTCAAATATTTCAAACTTGATATAATAAAAATAAGTTGTATCAATTTTCATTCGTTTGAGATGGTTTTTGTAAAAGTATAAGAAACAAAATCGTATTTGTGTATAATTGAATTTCACAAAAGCTATTTCTAACAATTATAAACCAAAATGTTTGGTTATATTTTGCAGATATACCAACCCCGTTTAACTTAGAAGTGTAATTCATTGTCTGTCGTGGCTTAAAGCCCGAAGAGTAGATGTTTCTTCTCAATGAACGGTTAAAAGTAATTTTCAAATTTGTAAGGCGTTACAATAGTATAATACTGTTGTATTACATTCTTTCTTTAAGATCTATTTATATGTTTGTGAGAAATAAAAATATTTGTAAATAAAAAAATATCGATCATTCCCGTTCATTTCCCGATAATTAAGAATCATTTCAATGTTTTTATCTGGAAACAGTAACCGTAAAACAACAAAATTATCTTCGGCGAGCATTCAAGCTTAGAGAATTGCAATTTTAAATTTTCTCTCAGTTATATACTGGATTTCTAAGCTAAAGAAACTCAAATTGATATCGAAATACGTTGTTCCCTCACATAAATATTGATGAATAAAGTAATCCGATAACTAAGGAGAGTGAGAAAAAGTAATTTCGAGTATCAGTGAAGCCGAAATTTTATGTCTATTAGAAGAGTTTCCACTTTTAAGTAACGTTTTTTTTTTTCATTCTTCAATCTCTTTATGCTGACAGTGTTTTTGATTAACTGAACAGAAATTGAATGCTTAGTATGGCGATTACGGCCGTATTTTTTTTTCTAACTTCGGAAAATCGAAAGGCCCTTTTTCGACGTAGTTTACCATAAAGTTTCAGGCATCTGTTTAATCCTAAATAAGGATAAAAGACTCGGATTCAGGTTTACGCAGCAAAACGATTTCAATGGGAGAAAATTATTTACTATCTTTCACTTCATTAAGTTTTAAACCTTATCTCATCCGTCTTTCAAGTGACACTAACAAAAACATTAATTAAATAAAATATAGAAGCCTTTGGTTTAATTAGTGTTTAGACTTCAAACAATTTCTTTTAATATTTTGATCTGTTACTCTTATCAACCCCAGGATATTCTTAAACAAAATTTTTCTTAAATTAAACGGAATAAAACTTGAAATTCCTACTATTCACTCTACTATTTACTATACATAATGTCTCAGAAATGTTTACATAAAAACGGAATTGCTCAAAACATAGTAAAAAATACTTCGTACAAAGACAAATTTTCTCCTTTTTTTTCATCACTTCTGGTTTCTGTTTCTTATTATAATATTTTTACTCTGGTCACATTATAGAAGTATACCCAGGAAAAGACGGAATCATTAAGCAGCAAGTATTCAGCTTGCACTTCCTCAGTATATTTAGATTGTTCATAGTGAAATGAAGTTACAACACAGGAAAGTATGCAATCTTCGAAAAATGGCACAAAATTTTAATAAGTGAAATACACACAAATTATGGAAAGATTCCTGATGTCTCGGTAAAGGTGATGGAATTCGTCCTATTGATAATGCAATTCACTTACAGAGTAAACAATATAGGTATTATCTTCTTTCTAGGAATATCTTCTTCCATCTCTGTCATTAAGTAAATGGAGTGCACGACGGGTTTTAAGTGACTGGTAAATACTAATCAATACTTTCGATCTGCACCAACACACACAACCACATCTTCAATTTCTTCAGTAACCAACGCTCCAATCATTTTGTCCATAACTATCCTGGCCCTCCATACTACAATTTTTTTTCCACGGAACTCATTTCTTCAGCGCCGTCTTCAAATATGTCGTCGTTTTCGAACACACCGACCTCTTTATGAAAAAACTTCTTTCTTTAACAAAAATATATTGCATCTAGAACACGATTTAGCTAGTGGCTTGGGGGTCTATAGCCCCAGGCCCCGTGTCGCCATATCTTGTAACATTTTAAGAAATTCAAAAGAAATGATGTTCAATAAATTTTTTGAAGCGGTCATATCAGGTAAAATCAAGTATATAGGACGTAATATTTTTAATGCAGCTATCTAATCGTATATCCCCTTTAAGTTATATTGCGGACTATGACGGTATCGTATCGAATTACAGTCGAACAAAGAGCCGACAACTTTAAGTGCGCACAATATATATTACGGCAAGTATAACTGAGACGTTTTGGAATAACTGAATAGATTTTATTTATAAAATGCTTGGTGGAAATTCTTTCAAAGGATTTGAATGCGGATATTTTATGTGAATTGGAGCAATTTGCACCCTTGATCAAAATGAATACCGATTCTTTCAACAACGAACACGACGCGAAAAGGTAAGCAAACAAGTAATTGATATTTTATTGCTAAAAAATTATTTTTCAATAACTATGTTTGAACATTATAAAGAAAAATATATATCAAGATTATTATCGAAACCGTCTAAATATTTAATCACCTGAGTTTTTGCGGGATTTCGAATTCCTTAAAAGCGGACCCCGCCGTTTTTTAGTACCGGGCCTTGGGAGAGATAAATCCGACTGATTTCATTAATGCCCAGAAATCTATAGTAGTCAAAATAACGGAATTTATCATTTCTTGTATCTCCTATTTTCTCCCAATTCCTTGTTAGGCAAATACTAAACACCCAGCTAGTAGTGTACCTATCAAAAAATGGAGTTTAGGAGCATAATGTCCAGCGACTATTAGTTTTGTGACAATATATGTGTTAACTCGTCTCCTTCTGCTATCTACTCATAAAGTAAGTGAGAAAAACTATAAGATAGCTTTCAATGAAGTCGACTCTTATAGTCCCAGATATTAAAAAACTAAATTATACCGTAAAAGTATCAAGATTTTACAAAAAAAACGAGAATTATCAAGTAAAATAAAAATCAAATCATTCTTTTCAGCATTTATTTTGGAAAAATAAAAGCGAGCATCGAAACGTTCTCAATTCTTTAGAAACAGTCGTCGAAGCTTGATTAAAAACTCATATTCCCTCGATCTCTATTAACGGAAAAGAAAAGTAATTGCCTACCTTTCGCTCGCAACTAAACTAGAAAATACGAAGCATAGGCGGAGGTAAACAGTTATTTATTTTATTCTTACTTTGCCGTATAAATTTATCGATAGCATCTACTTCATTGATTTTTATTTTGCTTAGTCAAGTTTTGACATAACTACTCCAGGCTTTTTGTACTCCTAACTATTTTTCATTGATCATTATTCTCCTTTTCCTGAAAGCCTGTCTCCAAAAACATATTGCTTTATATTTGTATCATCTAGCAACCAATTTAACCAGCAAATAATACAAGAATTAAAGATCTCCTAGTCAGACTAAGCATAAAGTCATCAAATACAATATTTCGAAGTAATTATTCTGCGTCTTAAATCCTTTTTAATACCACGCCCACGTCACTGTATCTAAGATCTTCGAATCGCTTCGTTTGGCGTTCACAGCACTAGTTTTTTTTTTATTTCATTTTGATCCAAATAGCAGCAATATTTCGGTATCGCTTTGTCGTTTTGGGACTGAAAAGGCACTAGTTAATCATGACTGTTCTGCCTGTGCCGTTGCGCTTCACCAAACCCTGCAATCCCTCGAGGTTTCACTATCTGAAAGGGCGCATCCGAGATACTGACGGGGACTAGTTACAATATTCACCTTCATTTCCAATACCAAATCTAGATTTTCACGTCCTTAATGATGATAGATGAAAAATAAGTGGTTGGTGCGACCATTAAAAAGTACACACTGCAAATAATAGCTTCACGCAGAATATTCGTCATTGATCATTCTAAAGAATGAATTAGTTATTCGCGACGTTGCCTAACTAACTATCGTTATTGGAGTTATGTTAGTTTTGATGTGACATTTGACATACTGTTTAAAAAAATACATGAAAATCCGAGCTTTGATTGAAGTAATACCTAGATAATTATTGTTGAACAATTATTATGGTTAGTGGCTGTGTACTTTTTACTTTGTTTTCAGGTGACCCAGTGACGGCCATTTTTGATAATTATTTATGATTCGAGAAATTATATAAAAATACACAAAAACTGAATTATTTAACAAAGTTGAGCCTGTTTGTTCCAGTTTGTTCCAGCTGGTATTCTAGGTATCGTTCGCGCAAGTGCTGTATTATTTTTCGCGTTTCAACTGATTATAGTATCGTTCTTAGGATTGTATTAAAACTACCTTCTGCAAGGGGTGAAAGTTGATGTATCTACCCCTAATTCGAGTTTGCGCACTATACAGTACTCGATACAATTCCAGGACGGTTCCAAACTGCCAGCTGGGACTAACCTTTAATTTTATAATAAGATTTCCTCAGCATTTCCAATAACAAAAACATTGGAACAACTTGAAAATATTAAGGGAAGTGATAATATTTTTCCAGTTTTCGAATCTGTAAGCTGCTCCAACATGTATGCATGAAGTAGGTATCAAATTTTTTTAATTTAGAAAGAATCACATCTGAATGAACTATGACGGACTTTTTGAAACAAGCAGAAATACTTTAAATATCTAGCAGATGTTTATCACAAATTCAATTAAATATACTCATTTGTCCACGACCACCTAATAGTAAGTCGATATTTCACCTCCTAACAAAAGGTACCCATATATCTACTAGAGTGAATTATGGTTCATAATACACTGTAGTGTATTATGGTTCATAATTCACGACTAGAGATGGGGGTAAAATATGAAATAAACTTGTTAATCTGTGTATTCTGTTCAGGAAATTTGTTTCTGAAATATATCGTATCGATAAAATATCGAAATCTTTAGTATTGATACTTTTCATAACGACATTTTCTAGTACTAAGTATTTCAAAACAATATATTTATAACGGTACGTTGTATTGATACTTTACACGGTATCGCCCATCTCTATATATGTCAAATTATTTAATTTTGACGTTAGTAATACCAAATTGTTACGAAGTTGCTATATTACTGCAACGATGAATTCATTGAATTCGGATAGTGGAAATGAACGTTCTTGTACACCAACTGAAATAAAAAAAAGCGGCGAAATTAACGACTATAGGACTGCTGCCAGAAAAATCGAAAGATAACTATATGTTTACATATTATAACTTCATGAACTGGAAGTTAGTTGACTTTTATTTATTCAAGAAATCAAGTATCGTGGACAAAGTTTAGTATTCTACTCGCAATTTATGGCCAATATTCACTCGGGTGACTTGCGCCCCTCACCTGCGGCTCGGGACGCAAACGTCACCCAGCGTGAATAATGGCTATCATAAATTGCTCGTTTAATAATATACTATAGCCACCAGAATAATAGGGCCACTAAATCTCAAATTTTGATCTTTAAATAGCGCGTATTTTTTGGATTGACAAGGTTAAAAATTTTATAAATGTTGTAAAATACTAAGTTTATTTGTTAAATTTAATCTAATGTGTTTCAAATCTTTAATATACATTTGAGAGTAAAATATATACGGACTCTGGAATAGAGACTGGCATAATATTTGAAAGGAAATTGATAACATGGATGATAAAAATAAAATTTAGTAAATTCGTTCAAAAGGAACTGGCCAATTCCTCTTTGGTTAGCTATAGAATTGAATTTTTGTTTTTTATTGCGTAATGTACTTGTTTATATAATATTCTTATTATAAAAATAAATCCGTAATTTTGTATTGGCAAATATTACAAAATGTTTAAGCTTTGCTATCAAAGAGAAAAATATTAATATGACTTTTTTCTAATTTCAACAATTGATTAATAAATTTAAAAAATCCATACAACATAAATATAAAACACCAACAACCAATAAACACCGTTCTAAAATAACAGCGCTCGACAGGCGACGTCCCGTATAATATGCCAAATTAAATGCAAGTAAGGACGTAGCGACGTACTGTACCATCCAAGTCACCAGCGGCATCGGTGCTTTACGCGATAAATTCGAACGAGTGAAACATCTTATATTTTTGTTCTGTAATCCTTAGCCATACTGTAAAATGGACATCAAAGTGGATAATTTTTTTTTTCAACGCTAACAAGTTTCTTAGGCGGCATGGTTTTAGATTAAATAAAACACAATACTCACTGATAAACTAGCTAAACGTCCTAAAATATTCGATAGTAAATGATTGCTTCAAATACAACCTCAAATGTCAATAATGCAATGGCTGTCAGCATGAAAAATCGTTTGTAACGCCGATGGCATGAAACGGTCGTTACAAGGCGATATATGTAAGCAAGACCGATTTTAGTTTCTGCGCAAGTCAGTTGGCAAACTTTACGTGGCTTCTTCTTATGTGAAACGGAGTCTACCACTGCTTTAATTGAAAAGTAATCCAGTACACGCAGACGCTTGAAAACATGACAAGACATATTAAATGGACTTTGTATGGTCCGTGTACATAAAAACCTTGTAAGCAATATGAGCGATTCTTTCACGGGAGACGTCCTAAACCATTTGGCAACCTATAGAGCTTGATGTCTTGGGGGTGAACACTACATTTCTTATGTTTTTTATAAATGTCTTCGGGTAGAGTATACGTCAAAACAAGAGCTGGGGCTGGAGCTGCAAAAACTTTGACTTGTGCCTCCCTGTCCCAGCAGCTGGGTACGCCCATGTAGATGAGTATTTCCTGTTTTATTTTGCCATGCACTTGCAACATTCAATTTTTCACTGACTAGTTTTAAGGTTAGGACTTTAGCTAAACATATGTCCAATTAAATAAACATTTATTTGACTTCAATTCATTTCCAAACTTCTCAATTCACTCCGATGTTTGTACAAAAACCGTTTCCTATAAAATTCATACATTTTAGCCGGAAAAAGATTCCCAACATTTAGTCTCCTCACTAATAAAGGCTCGTTTAACTTTTCGCAAAAATTAATAAAGAGTTCTGAGGAAAAAGAGCAGTGTTGATAAGTGCCTTGAGAACCTCATTAAACTCGCGAATAACTCAAAAGCAAACCAATTTTCTTTTATAATTAAAAAGTTTATAACTTATACTTTTGCACTGATCCATGTCCATATAATTTTCATAAAGTGATATTTTTGGACGAGCTACGTTAGTACAGGCAAATTATCCAAATATGATTCTCCAAACGACCTATGGCATGCATATTATTTACTGGATGAAAGGAAAGGTTTGTAATAAACATATTCATTCGAGGGCATACCTTTGCCAGCCGCTAGCAGTAATATTCTAGATATCATTGCATGAGTGGTCATCCACTCTGCAGATGGAGACATTTCAGCTTCAAGGCTACACAGAGACATATGAATTGTGAATGTCAATTAGTTGTAAAGCAATAAAGGCAGGGATAATTTCGTAAGTAATATCATGAGGGCATCTAATTTGCAGATAAAGCTGCAGTCGACCGCATAGAGTGGTTTGTTATTTTTATTATATTTATTATTTAATTCTGTCTTCTATGCTGCTTCTTTAGTGCATTTTGAAAGTTCATTCTCTCCCACTGGAGTGTTTTTGTACCATCCACTTGATTGTTATTTGTTTCATGATGGGTTTACTGTTACTGTTACAGTTTTTTCATCTAGAAACAATTTGGGATTGATGGAAATTGAGACGAGGGAATTAGCCTTTAATATGCATATGCAAACACCAAAGATCGGGCTATTTTTCACTTCCAGTGTTGTCAGAAAAGTTCTTGAAAAATATTCGTTTTATATAAATTTCCTCCTATAGCTGTGTTATTTATACATTCGCCCTTTACAATCCAATTTCGCCATTCTGTCTTGGTTGTTGCTTTTTCCTTATATACATTTTGCTTTGGAAAATATAATAAAGTTAAATCAAAAAGGGTCGGGGCTATTTCTAGCAGACTGTCAAAAGACAATTAAATAATGGCTAAAAGGAATAAAAAGTAGGTACTGAAAGGCCGAATATTACGTCCTAATTATATTTTAATCGAAACAACTGCTTTTGTGTCGAGACTGTGTATTTTCGAACGCCATTGATATATTCTTGATATCTACAAGTGGTTATCAATTCTTTAGTAAGGCTTGAATTATTTATTTTCTTTCGATTCACTTCAAAAATGTATGTTATTAAATATTTATGTTGTTCTTTATCCAAGTCCATAATAAAAAATTTGAAAAATGATTTTGGTAATTGGATTATAATGCTTTGGTAATAGATACCAAAACGTCTGGAAAATAGACAGGCTACAAAACCAAACAAAAGGCTTATCCCCTGGTCGTCAAAACTGATATTTTTTAACATTCAAAACTTGGACTTCCTTACTAGATGGAAACCCGTACAATTGCGTTTTTGGTGAAATTTGTTGGGAATCTATTTATCTAGTTACTTATAATTCGATTAGTGTAAGAGAAGAGGGAGAGAAATAGTATATTGTATAATTAGTGGGAAAAGCATAATATTCCCAAACGACTGTGATATTTCGTTCAAGATGATAGGTTTCTCTATGTTCATATTGAAATATAGAAGTGGCAACCATGGAAATTACTTTGTTATGACAAAAGTAAAATAGTAAATATATTGACGAATCACTTAATAATGAAGTAGAAGTGGCTAATAAAATATTCAACACCCCTGCCTCGACTTCAAATGAAAATGATCGAAACGAGATAAACCAAACAATTAGCCATACAGCTTCAATGTCTATAAATTCTAGTTGCCCTCCAGTACAATTTACAAATTGTACAATAAATGTAAATATTAACAACATCTAATTTGTGTTCAAGAATATCGTTAT
Source organism: Galerucella pusilla (assembly GCA_910591695.1). NCBI lineage: Eukaryota > Metazoa > Arthropoda > Insecta > Coleoptera > Chrysomelidae > Galerucella > Galerucella pusilla. Next base: position 8,731 of record CAJUYI010001046.1, on the reverse strand, counting down.
AAATAAGATGTTTCTTTTAAAACAACTTCATCAATATGAAAATTTAAACCATACTTTGTTCCATTTTATTGTGATAATCCATTTGTAACATTACCGCACTCTACAGCAGTGCGGTAAGAATATTACCGCACTGTTATTTTCTAATTGCTTAGCAACTGCCCACTATTCTGGAATGTTTAGCTTTGCGCATAGAAAACAGGTCAAAATAGTGTCACTTATCCCACGATCGGAGAAAATAGTTATTTACGTAATTAGTGGGAAATGTGGGATTAGTGGGATTACACGACTCGGTCTACGGCCTCGTCGTGCAAACTTCACATGCGTGCGTTAATAATTCTCATCACACGTGTTACGTACAAAAGTTTATCTACAACTGTTTATTAGTATTATTAACAGTACCTATATCATAAAATTTAAAAAAAAATTCAATCCAACGTATTTTCAATAATATCGACTGATGCAGATAAAGGTGTACTACGTAGAATAATTGTAAATAATTTTACAGTTGACAAAATTGTGCCTACAATGCAAATTTTAGACAAATGAATAAAAATTTTAGAATACAAAATAAATCACAAATTAGTTGGAATAAGTAAATCTCTGCATTTACCCCTTAGATCGCATCATCTAAGTCCGCATCATAGTTTCTGTTTTCCGAATACTTTCTCTGTTTAACACTGACTGTGGCTTCGCGCATCTCGAAGTTCTCCCACCGTTCACGTCTCGATCTGTCCGCTGTACTTTCATGAAAATTTTAGCATGTATGACCGTAAGTTTTGCATTAGTAATTACGTTTTATTACCCTGTCTTATATAAAAATAGACTTATACAAATGTCTTAAAGTGGATCAAAGATACTCTAATATTTAAAACCGATCAAATTATACGATTTCTTAGGTTGGGTCAATGTTACCCGAGTAGGGGGGGTTACTTTCACCCTCCTATTTTTTTAAATAACCCGAGATTGGCTAAATAAGTACAATTTGGGTAACACAAGTGTTTCTGTTATTACTTTTCAAAATTATAAACCATAAAATAGCAAGTATTAGCTTATACCTTAAAGATAACTAAGAGAATATGGCCCATGTGGTAGAATGTTAACTGTACACGTATTTGGCACGTAATTTGGCATCCGTTTTCATCGTTCTCTTACGTATCAAACATTGCAGCTATACGCCAGAAAAAAAATTAATTTCCCATCTTTATTTATCTGAAGTTTTCATCTTAGCGAAAATGTCTACTTACTTATTTTTTAAATTATGGAATAAGCTCGGTGGTTTTTATCAATTTATCTTTTCAAGCAAGAAGCAATAATTTAACATTCCAAAAACGTGCTTTACTTCATAAATCCCGTTTTTATTAGGAGAGTTTACTTCTTGAAAGAAAATTGAATTTTCCGAAAACATATGTTGTGCTTGGTATTCGATGCAATGAGGAACATACATTTTCAACGGTTCTCAAAGAATAAAATACGTTTGTATACCCGAAGAAACATAATTCCGTTTTATCGAAAAATAAAAAAAAGATATGGATAAATTCTATACCAGATGCTTGTAAAATCTCGTATGATACGCTACTAAGACTTGGATTACATCCCAAAGTAATTGGAAATAAAATGTGTCAATACTATGGTAAATATTTCACCTGTGTGGGGGGAGAAAATTTCGTTTCTCTTGATATTTATACAGGGTGGTTGGACGACCCGTCGATTTTTGATCAGAGGGGGACACTTTTTCACGGTATTTTTGATTTTGCTCGGGGGGATAAGCATCACCTTAAAATATTCAGATGGTATTAACTCCAGTCAATTTAGACATTTGAAATAACAAAAACTCCCGGAAAGCTGAAATTTCGTAGAGAGCTTGGGTTTAGCATGAGAAAGGAAGTTTCAAAAGTCTCCATTAATGCCATGTGAGCTACAAAAGCTATTCCGGGTCAAAGGTCAAAGTTTGAGGTTTTTTGGATTTTTTTCGAGAACAGTGAGTGATTAATTTGGGTCGAGTAAGGTATCATTTTGAAGCCCTTTCAATCCTCTTCACAACAGTCTTCAAATTTTAAAATTTGACCCAATATTTATCATTAAATCACATTACAAGCTGAAATTGTTTAGTTGTTCACCTACTGACTTCTTAGTTAAATTAAATGTTCAAATTCATGAGTGTCATTACTAATTTCTTTATCAATCACATCTTTCAATATCTTCAATAGAGTCTATGATGTTTTCATAAGTCCTTTTAGCTTCTTCTTGAAATAGTTCAACAACAGCTTCTGCATCCGATTCTAGTTAAGCTCTACTCAACAAATTATCAAAAGTTGCGCCAAAATCTTCGCCACTACTATCTTTATCAGTCAATTGGTGTGAATCAGGAGGGGCTAAATATACTTTTGCACTGCTTCCTTACTGCAACATTGTTGATTTCTCGAGAATATTTATTATCCTGTGTGTTCTGGATTTATATGACATTTTTAGTTTGTCCCCCTGATGGATTTTCCACACTAAGTTAGTTGGGACATATTCAATACTAAAAGATAGAAACAAGAAACCTCCAGCAAAAATGTTGATCCAATTCACTTTATGGTTTATATGCACTGTAATTACCTTGTGTTGCGAAAATTCAACACCAATAATGTCACCATTATGTATTTGAAAGCTTGGTAAAAACCCCAAGTATCTTTCAAGCGGAAATCCACGCCATAAGAAAGTCTGCCCAGTTCAATATTGATAAAGGATACAGAAGACAAAGGATTATCATAATGTCGGATAGTCAAGCAGCCATTAAGGCACTGAGCTCTTGTGTAATCAGTTCCAAAATGGTGTGGGAATGCCTAGACAAACTCAATGAACTAGGCGAGAACAACATAGTCACCTTACTATGGATTCCAGGACACACTGGAATAAAAGGAAATAAAATAGCAGATGAACTAGCAAAGAGGGGGACTGAAATACCTTTCTGGGGGCCTGAACCCTTTTGCGGAATCAACCCCAATGTAATATTGGAAGAAATAAGTAAAGCCGAGAAAAATAGAAGATCTGACCATTGGAAAGATCTAGTAGGGCTTATACAATCAAAGACTCTTCTGGGTGACTACAACCTGTTGAGATCAAAAGAATGCATAAGTCAAAGTAAAACTGCGCTAAGAGTTTTAACAGGGATTCTAACGGGACATTGTCGCCTGAAGGGGCACCTGAAAAAGCTCAAAATAGTGGAGGAAGAAGAATGCAGATTTTGTGGAATGGAAGAAGTAACCTCCATCCACATACTTTCCAACTGCACAGCACTTCAGAATCCTAGAGCACAGCACCAAGGAGATTACTGGATAGAAGAGTAACATTTTCCTAAGTTGAAGCATACAGACATCCTAAAATTAATCCGGGAAATAGGATTAAAGGAACTACTAGTGAATTTCACCCGTAAATACATACATACATACCTCGTGTTGCGAAAATTCAACACCAATAATGTCACCATTATGTCTCATTTTATTTATGTTGACTGTAGATGTCTATATTTATTCTAATAAGGGATGACGACGTCGTATCTCTTGTCAGTTCTTCCATAATTAGGAGGATGATTTCTTTGATAAAACTATATAAAGAAAATCGGATTCGAAAACCAACTACGTTCGAGATAGGTATATTTTCTCTGAAGAAAAATCTGTTTTTCTTTGATATGTTTACTTATATAAATCTTGATGTATTCACTGTATGATCTTTAAGAAATTCTTGATATACATTTTGACGTGGAAATATTTGATGTGTATAAAGATATAAGTGAATCATTTAAAACCAATACATATTATTTTATAAGTAGTCTTGTCTGTAATATCGTAAAAAGTCATAAGAAAAAGTACATATTTAAAAAGCCTGAAGATGACGTGTCTGACGATGACACGAGTTTTCTTTTCAAAAATGTACTTTTTTAGTGGTTCGTTTTTCGGATGTCCTTGATTCAAATTAACCTCTTATTTAGTTTCGTTCCTATTGGTAATATCTACTTTTCATAATACCCACTGAGACTTTGATTTAGCTAGAAATAATTCACATTTAGTTGACAGCAGTTTAGCAATGTGTTAAAATTTAAAAACGATTTTTCTACACTTTGCACATCTCTCTTTACTTCTCTATCCAATCTATCGTTTTCTTTTTATGACGCAACCCTATTTCCGATTGAGATGAACGATTTGGGATATAGAAGAAACCGATCAACATGCAACCTCAGATCACCGCACCCAACACGAGAATATTTTTAAAAGTTAAAGATGGAGATATGGTAAACGTATATTAATTATTGGAACCGTATTGGAAGCAATAATAATGCCGTCTATATACGCATACGCATTTAATGTTTGCTTGTCATTCAAGACCTTTTTTAAATCATATTACGTAATCTCACATTTTCCATTTTTTTTGTGACTAGTTCTCTCCCCTTCGTAAAATTAGAATGAGATTTGGCTGAGGAATATTTTCCGTCTATAGACCAATCCAGAAGACGTGACTTTGACAGTTCGGTCATATGGTGCTGGAGGGCAACCGAATTGATTAGTTGTAGTTGAACCTTGTTCATTTTTGCATGTGCTGTAAAGTATCTTAGAAAAATCTAGCTTGTAGCGAAGTCAGCTGGTTGTCAAACAGACTTTATACAGGGTGTAACAAAAAGGCTGGTCATAAATCATACCATATATTCTGGGGCTAAAAATAACTCGATCCAACCCAAGTTTCCCTAGTACAAATGTGCATGCGAAAAAAGTTACAACCCTTCGAAGTTACCAAATGAAAATTGATTCTTTCAAATATTTCGACAGTTGTTCGACATATTATAATGAAAGTTGACAAGTGGCTTTCTTATGATTAGAGCATCTTGAAAAAAAAATTAAGGAATTATTGCACCCCGTTAAAAATTTATGGGAGTTGAGATCCCCTGAACCCCCTTAAAATTTTTGTGTACGTTACAATTTAATGCTTATTGTGGCACCATTATTCAAACACATTATTTTTGAAACTTTTTTGCCCCCTAGTACTTTTTACAATTATCAGTTTTTATCGAGATACGGCCTATTTTTCATTATGCTTCAAAAATTTCGAGTAACAAAAATGAAAGTCAATGAATTTTTAAGTTTTTCGAGGGTCCCAAATTTTTGATTGAATCTTATTTATTTATTTACAACTGTCGAAATATTTGAAAAAATCAATTTTCATTTGGTAACTTCAAAGGATTGTAACTTTTTTCGCATGAACATTTGTACTAGGGTTACTTGGGTTGGATCGAGTTATTTTTAGCCCCAGAATATGTGGTATGATTTATGACCTGCCTTTTTGTTACACCCTGTAGAACCTTGCTTCGTTAAGGCAGCCATAAATCAAAAGAAAGTTAGCTACTCGCTGCTATAAGCAAGTTCTTAGAAGTAATAAATATCTTATTATTACTATTATCACTAATTACTCTTATCTTTTGAGCCATTATCAATTTTTTTCCTAGAATACTATTATTTATCCTAAATGTACCAATATTTTGGGGAGTGAAATAACTATTTCCATCTCTAACAGCAAAATAACGGCGAATCTAATGTAATCCCATCGTCGCGTTGGTATCATATATACGTGGAACAAATATTTCCCGATTAAATTTCGTGAGGAATTCAATTTGTTAATATTCGTTCTTGGTTCCAGGTTCCATAGGGATTATGAGGCAGAAAGAATATAAGCTTCAAATTAATTGGAAGAGTCTTCGAAAACTGGGGACAAATAATGCGGAACAACAAAAATATTGTAAGTATGGCTACCGTTTTATTGGAAAATTGAATAATAAAAAATGAACAATATAACGATATTAAAGTGAGGGGTTTTCCTTACATTAAGTTTAAAAGAATTTAATCATATTATATCCTGTGGCGTGCCGTTTTGGTATTTAATAACATCGTTTTGAAAGAGGAAAAAATATATATCTCCTCTTTCAAACATTTTTATTCCGTAATTATTCTGTCGAACAATTAAAATTATGTTTTTCATAATAATAATAATACAGGAATTTCTATTATGAAAAACATAATAGAACATGCCGATTTGAAATTATGAAATAGATAATTAAAATTCATGGATATAAATCATGAAAAACATAATAGAAATTCAATTTCCATTATGTATTGAGGTTGCCTATACTACTCTAATGCAAGTACCTGAAATCGGATAGTAAATGCATCACTACAAGATAGGCAACCTCAATACATAATGGAAATTGAATTTCTATTATGTTTTTCATAATTATAATTCTTGAATTTCTATTATGTTTTTCATAATGGAAATTCATGTATTATTATTATGAAAAACATTATGGAAATTCAACAATTAAAATTATTGAAAACATAATGGAAATTGAAGAAATAGAATTATGAATAACATAATACAAATCCGTTTTAATTATTTATTCAATAATTTCTTATTCTTGAATTTGTATGTTTTTCATAATTTCAATTCTTGAATTTCCATTATGCTTTTCATAATTTTAATACTTGAATTTTAATTATGATTCTAATAATAATAATACACGTATTTCCATTATGTAAAACATAATAGAAATTACCGATTTAAAATTATTTAAAACATAATAGAAATTCAAGAATTAAAATTATTAAAAACATAATAGAAATTCAATTTACATTATGTATTGACGTTGCCTATTCTGCAGTAATGCATTTACTATCCGATTTCAGGTACTTGCATCAGATTAGTATAGGCAACCTCAATACATAATGGAAATTGAATTTCTATTATGTTTTTCATAATTTTAATTCATGAATTTTTATTATGTATATCATAATTTTAAATCGGCAATTTATATTATGTTTTTCATAATGGAAATTCCTGTATTATTTTTATAAAAAACATAATTTTAATTCATTAACAGAATAATTAGGAAATAAACATTTTTGAAAGGAGAGATATTTTTGTTTTTGTTTTCAAAACGATGTTATTAAATACCAAAACGGCACGCCATAAATACCTTTTATTTAATGTTAACTTTTGTAATAAATCTGAAAAAACTTAATATTTCCGAAACAGTTGAAGATAGGTATAGAACATGGTACGTGAATTATGTCTAGAATTTTCTGAAGAATAAGAAAGTTGGCATTGGCCACTGTCACACTCCCTATATATGTTTTTTGGAAAAAAAGTGTCCAAGCGTTTTTCCCAACACGTCCTCATTTATTGGTTATCGAATTTATTCTATTTGGTTTTTCCACACTGTATAATATTACACCAAAGATATAATGCGTTTGCATTTTAACTGAAATATGTTCACGCTTTTGTGAATTTTGCATTGGTCTGGGTGGGTGTGAGCGAGTCGATAAAAAGCCAAATCATATCGAAACGAAAAAACGGAGAGGGGACGTTTTTTGCCCGACCCTGCCGAATTTTCACTGATAAGCACAATAAAATTTTATCTTGTCTACCGAATATAGTCTAGGTTCGACTTTAGTTCAAAGCCAATTCTCAAAGGTCGGATTGTAGAAATGTTTTGAATATGAAATTCGCAGTCAATGGGGGCTAAAATTCGAAACATTGAATTGAATAGATCTACGAAATATATGAAATAATAGGTGTCTTTAGTGAAAGGGCGTACCCAGAATCAAAAACAAGGGGGTGCAAACCATGGTCGTTGAGGCTGCTACAATTTATCATGTTAAAGGTGAATGAAACCAAAATTTCAAGAAAACAGCTGCGTTTCCAAGATCTGCTCTAAAATAAACCCGAACGCCAAACTGCGGGTGTCAGAACCAGTCAGAACCATCCGGTTCAAACCCGAACAAGCCAATTTTGACTGCGCAAACTCCGGACAGTCTTAGAACAGTAATTGAATGAACCCGAATAAAGCTATATTAAAACAACTAGATAAATGACATTACGCAAAACATCTACTTGATTTCAAACATTCAACGTTAACACCTAACACGGAATAGGAGTACTGCATATTTGTAATAAGAGAAGTACTAGATTTCGTCAAAGTCGTCGATGTCAATAAATCTAGAATGCTCTCTACTATAAATTGTCTACTGTCTTTCTGACAATGATATTTCAAATATCGAAATAATTATCAAAATAATTCAGAATTTTCATATATATTTTTCCATTAAAGTGGAATTCTTTAAAAACAGTTAGTTTTATTTATAAAAAGTAATTCACATTATTCAATAAAAATTGTTTTCTCTCTGCTACACTTGTTTAAATCAATTCATTAATTAATAATTGATTGTATTCATACTGTAACGACTAGTTCTATATGTATTTCATAAATATTTTAATGAACAGGAATGTTGATGCACTGATCATATTATCTGTTGATGTACACAAGGTTTCCATTGTTAAAATCAATTTAACTAAAATTGTACATTGAATTATTGTTATTTCAATTAATGTTATTTTATTTCCAAACAGTCCAGTTTCCATTAGTAATACTATATTGGATATATGATTAATAATAGACAATACGCATAATATCATCTTACAATCAATTAATATATCCAGTGCTAAATCTCATATTTTAGTTACCTATTACATGCAAACTATTACATGCTTTTTAATACTAATGAAGACAGGAATTATTTATTTGCAGCTTTCCTTGATTTTTATAAATAATTCTTGGTTGTACATATTATTATAGCAGTTAATCTATCACAACCGCCTTTCTTTTTGGATCGATACATTAATTGGAAACAGCACCAAAAACAATCAACCA
>CAJUYI010001045.1:72812-117555 GCA_910591695.1 Galerucella pusilla | reverse complement strand
TGTCTATTTCCAACTCGCACTTCAAACTTCCCTGAAGCCGATGAATTATTCCTTGTATAAATAGTCCGAATTTAGAAGACATGTTGTAGGGAGAATACTCATGGTACGTATTGATGTGTTCTAGTGGTGTGGATAATCTAAATTCTTCTCCATGTTATGTTTTCCTGTTGATGCAAGTATTGGTATACTCGTATCAATAGAGATTTATTGTAAAACAGGTATAAACGTCTCTTTTATTGAAGGAACCAGTAATAAAGGCTAAAAAAGGAGGTATGTGAAATATAATTATTGTAACCGATTTAACACTAAGATATTTTCTTCTTTTTCGGTTCGGAACGTGAGTTACGTTCCACTTCCCTTGATGTAATTACATCGACTCATATTCAAATCGCAACCTTTTCTTCACACATTTTTTTTATTGAATACCTACAGACTGGAAACGCAATCACAACTGAAATCAATAATGTAATAATATAAAAACTCAAAATTAACGATTATTTAATTGAAGTTTAGCTATCCTGTATTTTATTTGAGATCCTTCAATAAGAGAAGTCAAATGCACATGCGTGAATGTCATAATAAGGGAAACCTTTATCAGAAGACGAAGAAAAAGAGGTTACAATAATTCTCTAATAACACATATACGTTGTCTCTCATGGCTCATGTTTTACATTTATGTTACTGAAGCTCATCCGTTTTGCTATATTTCTTTAACAAATTTCATTATTTGGCCATGTATACTCTTCATATTCCAGCCATTTCCATATTATATTTCGACCTCACTCACATACCTTCTTATAGAAAAATATGTATGTTTATTTTCTGGATGTCTTGTTTTTTTTTGTGTTTCATTGAGATTCCGTATTTGGAAGATTAACTAATGGAATAGTGCGTATTGCTTGTATTTAAATTTTAGCGTGATATTAGGTTCTTCACATTTTTTTGCTTCAATTTTGACAAGAAAATAATAAGTCAAGCAATTTAAAGTACATGAAAAGATTTTCCACTTTTTGGGCACTTTTAGATCACTTAATTTGAAAAACAGCTTAAGAGCGGTAAAATTAACAAAAACGCATAGTACAAAAACCTTGTTTTGATGTTGGAATCGTTTGAACGGAAAAAAGGCTTTGTTATTTAGATTAGAGGTTGGAATCATGTTTGTTCGGTTTTCTAAATCGTCTTCCTTTTGCTGTGGTAATGAACTTTTTTGATAACAGCCTGAAATCTCGTGGACCCTGAATATAAACTTGGGAAATTTTGTATTTGATGTGGTATTTCTAACATTATCCATTTTTTATTGAAGTATTTCTCAGGAAACGAGTATAAATGAATTATGTGGGATGCTGTTGAAATTCGATCCAGTTTTTGAGTTTTTTCTGGTCAATTATAGGTACGGTTCTTAGTAGTGTGGCTTCCTTTTCAGGTGAAGAAATTGATTACACTTAAATGGGCTCATTTTGTTCATGAAATAATTTTCACGGCGAAGATTATAAAACACTTTGAGGATTCATTCTGTGGAATTCCTTTAATATCGATGAATTTTTCAAATGGAGCTACTACACGTTCAATGAGCGGAGAACTCTGGGAATATAATTGAATAGAAAATAATAATTTGGAGTTCAAAAATGGCATTTGTTTTGCGATCTGAAACTTGATTAGTAGTTACCTTCCACGTTAATTCAATTTCTAGTTTCAAAAGAGTATTCAACTTCAAAATTGGACAACAATTTTTTTTGGTTGATTCAAATAATTGGCGAATAAGTTATCCAAAAATGAAATTAGTTCATATTTTCTTAGCTAATTAACAGAAAAATGTGAACAAAAATTCACTGAAATTATGCAACTTATACTTAATGCACTAGTTTAAATGTGAAGTTGTTGATAATGTCTGTTTGTTGTTCCATGTTTCATTTTGTCCATGATAAATGGATAATAATGAGGACATTATTTTGACATCTTTCATTGTAGTTTACCTGTTGAAGTTTTAGAAAAGAATATAGTAACAGTCTGTATCTGGTCGGTTGGAGGATTATTTTCCATTTTTATTTGTGTAGGCACTGTGTTATTGTGTCTGTATTTATTAGATTATTAGGAAGCCAGTATTTGGATGGATCGTGTTTTGTATCATGTTGTACTTATTAGTACATGGAAAAAATGAAATAAAAAAAGCATTACTGCGCCGAAAACAGATGTGAAGGTAGAAAAAAGTAGGTTTTAAACTGCCAGAAATGCATCCTGTGAACACTTCAACAAATTATTTCCGCTTCCAAAATCATTTTGATACAAATGAAATATACAAATGGTAACATGACCCATTATTTCAATTATATAGACATATACTTATATGTCAATAAATATGTAGATTGTATTGTTCATATCTAGTCATATAATAACTCGGATTAAATTTTGTGATTTTTGAGAGAAATATACTTATTTTTAAATTGTAACGATATCCCCCTGAAATATCGTTCTAGAGACGACTATGGTTCGATACAAAGCTATTTTTACCAAGCCAGTGCAGATATAAAAGGACTACCGAAAATCGTAGCAGGCAGACTAGCGAGGTATTGACTCGGTGGGCTTCCTTTCTCCGGTTGGCAAGGTACTGAATTAGGTATTTTCCATATATTTCAAATCAAATAAAATATTATTTAATATCATAGGGATTAACCCTTAGATAAGTTTTACAATCGTACAAAATCGATTAACCCGCCCAGCACCAAATATTTCAGGTAAAAAAATGCAGGTTAACGGTGAAATTCAAACGGAACTCGTAACGACCACTCATCGGTCGTAACGTCACTTCGCATATAAATACGTCTCAGTTCATTGGCGTCATATCGATTTTTCGTTGTTGTTTGTTGTTTCAGCTTTGTGTAGGAGTGAAATTGTGACGAAATCTTATAATTTGTTTCATATTGCTCAGTAAAATAGTATTTATGATTAGTGTTAAACAGTTATGATGACCGCCGAAGGCTTTGTTAAAGCTTCCACGAACAATTTACCTTCTGTGGATATGTTTATGGTAATGTATTACATAAAAAGGGACGAATGTTTTAATTCAGCTGAAATTAGAGGTGCAAAAGTAGCAATGTAAGTATTTAATGTAAAGAATAATTATTATTGTCTCTTTATTATACATGTAAACGTCCCTGATAAATAAAAACAAAGCTGTTTAAAAAAACGTTTGAGGAATTGTTAAATAAACTAAATATTATAATACTCACACTTGCCTCATATTATGTTGAAATCTACCTCACAGCCTTTAGCATTGACAATGAACATTTGGTTTGTCAGATTCCAAGAATAAAGATGTTAGTCAATACTAACAATAATATATGGATATTTTGTTTACTTATAATATCAATATTTTTGGTAAATTGTTAAGTATGTTTTTTCAAGTTTTATAATTGAATACATGTTTCAACAACTTTCAAGAATCTTCTAGAAAATTTCCAAACAATAATGCCAAATTATCAAAATTTCAAATTGAAGTAGACATCGATATTAATTTCAAATGATACTTGGACAAAATGTCTATTCTTGGTTTTTTGTTTATAACCACGTAAATAAAATTACAACACGCACAAATCAGGTATAACACAATACAACTGCCAGCTGCGTTGCACTGTTTATATGCGGTGTGACGTCAGACCGCCATAACCTTGGGAAATCCCGTTTTGGCGCGAATTTCTAGGGTTTTAATTTCAAATGGCTTTTTTCGTTGGAAAGAATTTTTTTTAAATTTTTTTGAAGGTACTATAAGATTTATGGGTACATTAACTACCATTTTTTCTATTTTATGAAAAACATGAAAATACCCAATTGTCGGCAATCCCTCTTCTCGTTCTGCAGGGTATTGACCTGTCTGAATTAGCCTGTCCGCGCTGAAGGTATTGACTTCAGCGAAAATCCTGAACCGTTTATGTACGAAAGGTACTGACTTTCGTACTCCTCCGAACTTCCTGTCCCTAAGGTACTGACTTAAGTGTACATCCCGAAAACCGAAAGAGAGCGGAAGGTATTGACGTTCGCCTTTTCCTGATTCTCCCATCCCTAATGTATTGATATTCCATTGAATAGACACTCCTTTGGTTGTAGCTTCACACACAGAAGACTGCCTACGACTACCTACGACGAAATCCCAGGAACAGAAGCCTTCATTTCAAATCAGCCGTTAAATACACACACCTTTTTGTAAATAGTGACTGTATAATATATTATATTGAGGAATAAACTTTTTTTTTTTAATTTCTTGGGAAATTAAACCACAACATTTTTAAATTCTTTATTTCAACGTTTCGGTAGCGTTCCAGCTACCGTTGTCAAGAAAAAATATGTAGAAATTAATTTTTTTATCCCTAACTGACACAACAGAAAAAATTTGACAGCTAGACAATCAAAAAATTATTCTAAAGTTTAAGACTGCAAAATTTTGTTATCAAATTTTTATTAAGGTCCATTTATAGTAGATCATATCTGTGGCAAAATGTGTAATGAAACACTTCATTTTATGACATTCCAACGATATAATAGTCTACTAGAAATGGAAATCCAGTGAAGTGCACGTTCCAGGAACGGTTTTTATTGGGATAGCGCGTTTCTTTCGCTTATATTGGAAATGTTGTTAATAAAACGCGTTTCTTAATATTTTTTTTTTGTATGAATATTTAAGTTTTTGAAATATGTATACTCAGTTTTGTGATTTTGTGTATTGAAATGTGTATCGATTAACAACTATTCAAATTATAAATCATAAGAAAACCTGGATAAAAACTTATGATGCTATTTGACTACAATCGGCTGATATACTAGCTACACATTTATCTGCATTTAGTTGTATTAAAGCACTTTCTTTGATTTTCCGTCTTTTATTATTGGGTTCTTTTAATATTATTTTTGATGAATCCCATTGAATTTGATGACCCTCTTCCCAAGCATGTTTGCAAATAGCTGACTTAAAGAATTCCCTATCTTTGATATATTTTTTGTGTTCGTTTATTCGTACTTTCAATGGTCTAGATGTTTCACCTAAATAAAATTTGTCGCATTCACATGATATTTGATATATGCAGTTTTTTGAAGATTGTTCTTCATTCTTTGGTTTCGTTTTTGTTAGTATTGATCTCAATGTATTATTCGATTTAAAACTAGTTCTAATATTGAATTGGTTACCAATTTTTTAAATTCTTTCTGACAAACCCTTAACATACGGTACTGTTAAGTTCCTAAAAATTATGTTAGCTGAATTATTAATATTATTGTTATGGGGTATTAACAATGAGCCCCTCTTTATATGCTTAATCTCCTTATTTACAAATTCTGCAGGGTAATTATTGTTATTTAAAACATCTTTTAAAAAAGTTTTCTCCTTTGTAAATTGATCATCACTAGAACAAATGATTCTGGCCCTATCGTATAAAGATTTTACTATTCCTTTTTTAACGCTTATAGAATGATTAGAGTCAAAATTCAAGTATCTATTAGTGTGTGTTGGTTTGCGGTATACACTCATTTCATACCCTGTAGATGTTTTATTAATAAGAACATCTAAAAATGGCAAAAAATTGTTATTTTCCATTTCAATTTCAAATTTTATGGATTCCTCTCCTTCATTTATATTTTTTTTAAAATCATTAAGAGATATTAAATCATGAGGCCATATTGCGAAGATGTCGCCTACATATCTCCACCAGACAATTGGTTTTAATTTTTGATTATTTACTATTTCGGCTTCAAAATGTTCCATGTAAATATTCGACAAAATTGGTGAGAGACAAGAGCCCATGGCAAGACCGAAATTCTGTTCATAAAAATCATTATTGAATTGAAAATATGTTTTTGTTATACATAATTTTAATAATTCTATTATTGCTGTTACGCTCAATTTGGTTCTTTCTGTAAGGGTCTGATCAATTTCTAATTTTGATTGGACAAGTTCTATTGTTTTTTGTACCGGTACATTCGTAAAGAGACTAATTACATCAAAACTTACCAAATAATGGTTTTTGTTGAAATTCAAATCTGATAGCTTTTCTATAAAATGATTGCTATTTCTGATGTATGAATTTGTCTGTCCCGCGAGGGGTTCAATAATTTTCAATATTTATGATTCGATAGTTTACTGCATGGGGAATTAATCGTGCTACAAATTGGTCTCAATGGTATGTTTTGCTTATGAATTTTTGGCAGACCATAAAAATATGGTGGCTTACTGTATTTAGGTGTTAACATTGTTTTTTCACAACAAGCAAATTCGTTCTTTTATAAATTTTGTTTTCAATAGATTTGGTAGGATCATTTGGTAGCTTAGTATAAGGGCCACTTATTAATAAATCCATCACTTTTGAATCATAATCAACTTTGTTCATGATAACAGTAGAATTGCCCTTATCAGCCGGTAAAATAATTATAGAATCATCTTCTTTTAGATTTTTAATTGATTTTTGTTCTGCTTTTGTAGTATTGTTTTTTAAATGAATAGATTTTTCTAATATGACTTTACATCGTACCCTATATTCTTCCCTTTCGTGTTCAGGTAATTCGTTACTTACTTGTTCTATTGAACTTATTATGTCTAATTTCGGTATTGCTTTTGGAGTCAAAGCAAAATTTAAACCTTTTGAAAAAACTAATACGTCTGAAGAATTTAAAGTTTTGTTTGATAAATTAATGATTGTATTTGGTACATTGTTTTGTTGATAATTATTCAGTTCTTTTTGGATTTTTTGTTCAAATAATATTTTAAACTTTCGGATTTGAATTTGTTTTTGTTTTTCATAGGTTGTAGTATATATTATATTTATATTTGATATTATTTTATCGAAGTCAATTTTAGTTACCGTATCAAAAAGAAAATCCTCAATACCTACGATATCTTGTTCGATATTGAATACTTTATATCTATGGTGTTTTCCAATATCCTTGTTATTTTTCTCCCTCCGTAGGCAGGATGTAACCTTAGTCCTCTTGGTATGACTCCATCATTCCTGCATCGGCGAAGGAAATTAACCGAACATTCAGAATGTGCCAGCTTCTTATATAAATTATCTAATTTTCTAAAATATTTTGGAACAGATGGCCCATACCTTGTGTCTAAATATCTTCTATATGTTCCTTGTGGTATATTATTCATTCTTTTTTTTTAATTTCTTGGGAAATTAAATCACAATATTTTTAAATTCTTTATTTGAACTTTTATTTTATATTGGAATCCTGTCTCTGACTGTACGCACCTACCCGGCAATTCTACCCATACGGAGGGTTACACACTTTAATTTACATTTCATTAACTCCATCAGAACAAAACTTGTAATTGGAAAATAATATCTGAAGACTCAATTATATGGGGAGTACAGAATACTTTTATGAAAACACGTTCAAATTTTGATTATTTCACCAAACTTATGTCGAAATTGGAAGTGACAAATAAAACCTTTATGAATTTGTGTTGGTAAACAGCAATTTCAAAGGTGGTTTTAATGTTTCAATAAGGTACGGAATAATTATTTTAAATGTTTTTCTTATATTTTCATGTATATTCAATTGAACCCATTTTGTTTTTCCATAGACATACATAGACATGCAATGAATTGTTAATGTATCCTGAACTCCTCCTTTTTTTTCATTTGGGGACCACCCTATCTCATGATAATTATGTTCCATGTCAAAATTGGTGCCCAACTTCAATTCCTACTAGTGACGTGATAATCTGAGAAGATTTAAAAAAAATTTGGGAATACGATTGCTTAATCGAGGATAAAAACAAAACTACCCTGTTAAATTTAGTGAAATATGGTGCGATGTAAGTTGTTTTTTTTTAAATAAACTATCTTTTTCGCATAAACAAGCAGCTATTTTTAGTTGAGCACCCTATTGCATTAGTAGCACCAAATTGATAACGGGAAAATACAGATTATTCAGATAAAAGCTAAAATTTGTGATGATACAACTGAAAGCTTTTAAATCCATATAATTTTTTGTTATAACTTCGCTTCAAAAATTTTTGTGTATGCCAATATCAATATACTTACATTATGCAATTTTTGATTGATATTCAGAATTGCAAAATATTCATTTTGATTTTATAGAGTGCCGTTCATCAGAGATATAAATTAAACATTACTTATTCCCATTCATTCGGTATTCAAATCTATTTTTAAAATATTAATATAGTTATACTCCTAGCTACTGCGTCCGCATTAACAAAATTTCAATGAAACGGAAAAATATCATGGAATATGCAATATCTCAAATAATGATACCGGTAGAATGGAAGTTTCTTAACTAAAATTCACTCCACATAAAGTAGTGGAAACTTTTTCACTCGCCTACGGTGAATTTATTCAAGAGCACTATCAATTGACACTCGGTAATTATTAATATGGCTTGCGCAAATGGCACTCTGTCCAAATTTCTTTTGCTTGATCGTTCGTACTTGTCAGGGTCGTACGCATCTCATGATTTTGCGAGTGTCATTTGCATTTGGTATTCTTGACTATTCGAAACACCAGTGATTATGCGTATTTCACAACGAGTGGTGTTTGTTGATCGCAAACGACGTTTTACTGGGTCTTAAATTTTTTTTCACGAAATGTATGATTTGCCATATATTTCATATTTGGAAATTCTTGGAGATAAACCAATTATTGGATATAATCGTTTCAATCCTATTATTCCTTGTGATATGTATTTTGTGAAATTTGAGAGAGTTTTCATAGAGTGTATCTTTCATTTTTAATGATGTGACTCATCTAAGATGGATTCATCCATAAAATGAGGTATAAGTGAATTATCGCATCAAATGATAAAAACTTTACCTTAGTTACAGTATAACCATAATCTAATAATCTAATGACACAGAGCTACTGAATAACTCAGAAATTGTGATGTTGTCAAATTCATTTGACCACGCCAATAATAATGTTCGCAAATCTTTACGAAGAGTGGTCAAGAATACCATTTTTCAAGACCGACCAGAAAGTATACACATTCTGGACAATGTTTCGTCCAGAAGATAATCTCCATGAAGCGGAAAGTTTATAGAACTTATTCGAGGGAGCTTCTTCACAAGTTTGAAGCAACAGGTAGTGTTCAAGATGCCAAACGATCTGGTCGATCAACATTTAGTGATGATAAAAAAATTGATATGGTTGCTGAAATGGTAGTAAACCCTACTTCCTCATCAACTAAAGTGGCGTCTATTTGTGAAGTGAGTAAAAGTACAGTACAGAGAGTGTTGGCTGAAAATAAATTTCATCCATACAAGTTAAAAATTGTGCACCACCTTTCCGATGACGACCCCGAAGGAAGACTCGAATTCTGTGAATGTATGACAAACAAAATTAGTCAAAATCCATATTACACACAAACAATTTGTTTTAGTAACGAAAGTACTTTTTGCCTCAATGAAAATGTGAATTCACAAAATGTAAGGTATTGGAGTGACACAAATCCGCACACCTTTCGTGAACAACATACCCAATTTCCAGAAAAAGTCAATGTTTGGGCAGGTATTTTGGGAAACCACATAGTTGGTCCTATTTTCCTGAATTCAAATTTGAGCGGTGAAGTGTATCTGGAGATGCTACAAAATGCAATTGAGCCGTTAATTCATAAAACTCTGCACATTATTATGGTTCAGTAAGACGTTATCTGGATGAAGAATATCGAGGTAGATGGATCGGCCGGCGAGGTCCTATAGAATGGCCACCTTGGTCACCAGATCTGACATTAGATTTTTTTCTATTGGGGTACTTGAAATCCAAGATTTTTACTAATGCACCAGATAGCATTGGTGTTTCGAAAAAAGAATTATTGAAGAATGCAATGCAATTTCAGCTGACACATTCGAGCGAATACGACAAGAGTTTACTAATAGGATGTATTACTGTCAGGAAGTAGACGGAGCACATTTCAAATATTTGCTATGAAAATCCATTTGATTAATTGAATTAAAAAAATAATGTCAATAATTTTGGTATTTATTTAATTTATCCGTCAAAATTAGTTTAAACCCAAACAAAATTGATATGGCTATGTAGCCAATGTCCATGCCTTCCAAACGAGATATCACTTGCCATAAGGTAATATATAAAATTATTGGCCAGAGTGGCACTGTGACGTCATATATTACTATTACGTCACCTGTTACCATTTGTAGAGAAGTTTACAACACTTTATTTCCACCCTCCAAATTTCATTGATGTAAGTGTAGCCGTTCGAAAGATACGAGGGGGGAGGGGACTTTTGAATAGCACTTTATAATCAGTTATTTTTTGGTATATGATATAAAGCCCAAAAAATGAAACATATTTTCCACTATTTGTTGCCTTTTTTTAGTCAGAATGTAGTCAAAATTTAGCTCCGTAGTGTGTAAAGATGTTTCGGATCACAAAGCAATGACTGGTGACAATAAATGAATGAGTGGTGGTACTGCTAGAAGTATAATTTTTACGTGTACCAATGTGACAGGAATCAGGAAATCGTAAATTTTCAGACTTCTTAGTAAAAGAAATGGTAAAAAGTGGGGAATTGGCTATAGTGTACAAGAAGCCCCTGGTGAAAAGCCGTTAAAAGTTGTCGCCACTGCAAAAAATATAATCAGGTCGGTACGTTCATTTTAAATAAAAAATGAGATTCCAACAATGAATAAAATTTTGAGAGTAATGGAAGAGAATTAGAATGTACTAGAAATGGAAAGGGAAAAGTTGCGGAAAATCTTGCACGAACTCAATTTTTCTTGACAAAAGCAAAATGGATAATCTATTTTGATAGATACAGAAAAAAAAATCTGTTGAAGACGAAAATATTCAAGGCAAATTGAAGAGTACCGGATGGAAGAGAGGCACATTTTTCATTCAGACGAAGCCTGGGTTTACTGAGACACACCGTGAGCAAATATTTCAAGAACCGTTCATCCAAACATTGATGTACCAGTTAATCACCGATACACAAAAAGCTAATAAAATGTACGATATTTTAAATCCTAATTTATTAGAGGATTTTGTAGTAATACCTTAAATCATCATGAAAGGGGGAACGAGCGAAGTCTTTAACATTTGTCTTAATCTAGCTTTTTCCGATCGAAAATCCATATTGATTACTTACTGCTCTCATACGCTGATGAAAAATGAGCTCGTTAATACGTTGGGTTAAATAATCTTTCACTATTTATTTCGAGTCGATTTATAGAGCCCCCCAAAATATACACATCAGTGCCAGATATAGTTTTCTATCGGATACAGATCAGCGACACTATCTTAGTCGGAAAATAGTCTGACATTGAGAAAACAAGATTTATAACTTTCTGGAAAGTTGCGAGTAGAAGCAGCAGTGACACACAATTTGCTGCGATATAATTTGCAGGTACCTATACGATTACAAATAATCAGAAAAATTGCTGGAAATGTAATAATATACTTATGTTAAACAAGATATCTATTTTATGGATGACATTCTCCCAAATAACATCCATCTCAAAACAAAGCGGGAGAAATTGTATTCTGTTACGACAACGAATATGAAATAACAGAGATCATTACGTTAATTTATATTGTTGCGACTATTGTGATGTTCATTTCTCAAGGAAATAGTCCAAACATTTGAAATACCTATACGGCTCCCTTTTTTGACGAAAGTGATGTATGGGTGGCGCCATCTTTAGGGGCTAGTTGTAATTGCAAAATAAATCCTGGTATATTTCCTGGCTAAAAGTAAGTTTCACCAATTGTAGATGGCGGGACAGGCAGTCTTCTTCGATTTTTCTTTATTACCGATCGATATCGATTAAGAAGTTAATAACCTCATTTGCTTTTGCATCTTGTAGTGTTTATTGTTTATATTAGGTTTTTCGTTTTTGCTTCAAGTGTATGGTATAGTTTATGTGGAATTAGTTCGAGGACTCTTTAAAGTGATTACACAATATTAATATTTTTGTGGATTCGATATAAGTGCAATCAGGCAAGTAGAAAACAAGAAAAAAAGTTGACCCCAAAAATTAACTTTTCTGTGTTTAATTTACAGATTATTTATAGCAAACCCTTTTGTACTCTGCTTTATTTTAAAAAATTAAATTTTATTAGTAAATATACCATTATTATTGATAATCCCCACATAATTCCTCTAATTCACGAAACATCTTCAACATTTAGCCAACCGTTGAGAACAAAAATTAGAAAGTCGTTATTATTTGACGTAAGTATTTATCGGTTCATTAAAAGTTAAAGTTGCTTTGTGAATAACTTCAAAAATTATAAAAATAAACTTGTAAACACAGAACATAATGGCTTGGAAACATGCGTTATGCAACCACCATAACAAATAAAGACAATCACCATTAATAGGTGGCGCAAGAAGACGTTACATGTTTATTTACGTTGCTTGCCGCTTCTTCCTTGGGTGTGTTCCGTGCTATTACCTATACCAGAGAATGAAGAACTAATGACCAGTTAATACACTTATTCAATCATATAATTTAATGAACATAATGACAATTTCACTAAATTGTTTTCGAGTTATCAATCGATAAACAAAAAAAACTTATGATGGAATAATCTCCACTACTCCTCCCTCGTCACGAGCAAATATTTGTTTACATTTTTCCCCAACCTATCTAAACGTAGATCTTCCTGAACAATAAAATAGAATTATTGAGTTACAAAGTTTAGGGAAGATAGATCAGCAGTAGTCATTCTCCTGACTAGACTGGAAAATTATACGTTTCCGCACTCCAGACGTGAATACTAATTATTACCATTGGATTTTATTACAAAACCATCACTAACCTGAACTAAGGCGTCCATACTCAAAACCCACTGTGTATATCGAAATAGAAAGTAATGCCAAATTTATTACTTCCGACTGTATCGCTAATACTGGAATAATGTGATAGCTGCTGGACGTACACCGAAAATCAATTCGAATCAGTTTGTATAAAAAATCTAACAATTTACCCATATCAACCGACATTTCCATTGTTCTGTAGTTACTATTTGTACCATAAGCGCCATCAGTAGGCAGGATACAATAAATCAGGTGCTCTGGAATCCTCAGAGGACCTCTAGCCGAGTCGTATTACTTATCCCCCTGAGACAGTCTCTGGTCTCCTGCCTACGTCACAACCGTCCGGTATAACTCGATTTAGGGGTCCAGATGTCGATTTCACTCAAGTCGAGCCATGGGAATGTGAACTATTCTCTTTATAGCCATATTTTTTGAATAATAAGATATAAGTGTGTGTGTGTGAGGTTGTGATATTGACTGCGGATCCTTACGGTTTCGTTATCCTAACCTAACCTAAATGTGAATATATAGAGTTTCAAACATTTATTCCAAAATATAAGCTCATTGTCTAAGAAGGTTCAATTGAATTCATCGTTAGCCATTTTTCAGACCCGAAATCACTCACATCAAATATTGTTTCACTACAAAAACATTCATCATTACTTTCTGTCAAATTGAATTTCTTTTTGGAATGGGACTTTTTCCTTCCAAAATTTAAAGATATTTCCAGGCAATTATAGTGGGTAAAATACCTCATCAATTTTATGTTCAGTTGTTATTAAGGTGAATATCTTTATAGCTGAGTACACATGACTAAAAGTCAAGAAAACATTTTTGTATTCTGTGTAAAATTTTTATTTTAAAATTGCAAAGCGCTTTCGGCGGTTAAGCCATCATCAGTGCCATATCTGCAAGTAAGCAATAATCGTTGGAAAATTTTTTTAAAAACATTAGAAAAGAATTACTTACTCGTCAGATATGAAACAAGAAACTTAGTCAAATGTCTACAACACATTAACGTCACTACATTAAATTTAAATTTTTTTAAAAAAATTAATTATCCCCTGTTTGGGGTTAAAATGTATTCACATTATGAACATTTTTAATTTTATAAATTTTTTTTTCAGCCACTACACGAACACGTGTTAGTAGACCGGAAGATGAAGTGACACTACTTCAATTTAAAATTAAATGACAAATGACAATTAAATGGACACAGAAATCAAGCTATACAACATGAGCATAAAAATGAAATTGTTGTAAAAAAATTTTCTTTGATCTGGTAATGTCACAAAACCAAATATGTGAATTTTCTGAATAAACTAAATAAATTTGATATATTGAAGTCTAATGAGAACCAATCAAATCATAAGATGCCGAAAAATAATTATAATTTCAAATTAATTTATTTGATTCCTTCTGAAGGAATTTCTTTAACATCTCTTCTGAAAGTACCGACAATAGTAAGACGATACTGCATGAGCATTCTTTTCATTACTTCTATGCTACTGAACCAATTGTCTATTGTAAGATTCCTTCCACTGTTGTGAATTGGCTCGCACATTCTTTCAACTACATCAGACTTTTTGTTGCTGAATTCTTAGGGCCATCTGGCTGAGTACCAGCATAAATCTTTAGATTGGATACATAGGCTGTCCTGGAATCCGTCAACGCGAATATTTTCAAACCGTATCTCGCTGGGTTCTTGGGAATGTACATTCGAAACCGGCATCTCCCTCTAAAAGCCCAGAGCATTTCATCTAGCGTTGCATATTCACCAATACAGTATGATGACTGACAGTTTCTAAAAAAACTTTCAAAGAAACCTCTTACTGGTGCAATATTGTCCAATTGACGCCTTTCTTCTCTTGATGTGACATCATCAAACCTTATACACTTGAGTAAAAAGCGGAATCTATTTATTCCCATTGTAGCTGGAACAATAGGATTTTCCAAACCATCTGTTGCCCAAAATTCGCTGAGTTTTATTCTGTTTCCATGTTACACACCAGCTATATACAGTAAACCAATTAGAGCTTTTACTTCTTTTAAAGTTGTCTCTTTCTTTCTATAATCAAAATCTGCATAAGGAGTTGATTTTCTGATAAAAATATCAGTGTTGGCCACTATACCAACTTAGACCAACTTTCTAAAGGCGATTGAACACCTTTAGCGTACTGTTTGACACCAGGTAAATGTGTGTACAAATTGTGTTGTCTAGTACGCACATTTCTTGGTTGACATCGTTTGCTTCATTTGGTACCATCCCTTGCTATAAAATGTGTTTTTCGTCGACGAGAAACTCCTTGTTCATCCTCATGGTTATCTGAAACCATTTCATCATGATCTGAAAATCTCTCAACTTCCTGAAGTTCTTGTTCTGAATCAGAGTTATGATCACTTGATAAAACAAAGTCTGAATCAGCCGTTGAGTCAAAGTTTTCGTCAACTGATGAGACGTCTTCAAATAGTTTTTGAAGTTTAGCAACTTCTTTTCCATATTCGCCCATCTCAAATTCCTTCTGTAAATGACTAATATTATGAACGTCGCATGCTGAATACATCATATAAAAATATCTCACCTTTTTTCGACTTTTTTGTATACTTTGAGTTGATAATAAATTACTGTAGCGTAATGATACCAACCAAAATCCAAGAAATGAACGCACAAACACATTTCTCAACTGACATGAAATTATAACCTCACTTAACACGTGGGGCCTATTAGGCCCATTACGCCCTCTACTCTCGGGTTATTCAACTTATAAAAGTTTTTTGAGGATGAGTGAATGAGTTTTATTATTACAGGAAGCTACACAGGATTTCATGTAATTTGATGGAGAGTTTTCTGTTTTATCTTCACTTAAATTTTCACTTGGGCCTCTCAGGCCCACGTGTGCACTCCAGCTAATGGGGCTACCTATTGACGCAATGGCCCCGATATATAGCTTTGATGATAAGTTATATTGGATATGAATTGGAGTGGCTTTTTGTCCTTAGCCACTGCGACCTTTGCAGATTTATCAAGGACCTCCCTATATTTAGAGCTCGATATCCAGCTTAATTTTTTTTATTAGATCTATTAGCCCGGATACCGCCTCCCTTACGTAGCCCTCGGTTTTTCTTCTTCGAATAAGTAAAGCCACTCTGAGACTTCCTCTTTTTTTTGGCATAACCTACATAGACTGTCATCTGCTAGGCCAATTGTGTGCATATTTATGCTAACTTAGCCTAAAACGTCAGGTCAGCATTCCCTCCATTATCCTCGTCGTTTATCGACTTGGACATATCATCTTCCGTAACAGTTTGGTCAAAAGGATTCTACGAATAGTTTAGCGTGCTTTTGTCCTTTGTTTCCATACCAACAGCGCAACGCCTGGCTATTTATCCATTGATAGATGCTCACTTCAGTGAGGCATACAGCAACTCCACAGGAATGTTCCGGCCCTATTACGACCCCAGTCGCCCCCTGCTAGGCTAATTTATTGGTCTTTAAATTGCCTTTCATTCCTTGGTGACCTGGTACCAAGGCAAGGGTCACCCTATTATGACTATCCAGTCTGTTGATGGCCTTGCGACACTCCTATGAGCTTATCGCCTTTTGTGCTGCATTGGTGTTGGAGTAGATGACGATTTTTTTTATTATTTAAGCAATATACCAGTTGAGATTCGCTGTTATAGGAGGCCCTGCTTCACAGTCCTTTTTTTCTGAAATAAGTACTGGGTATTCATTTTTAAAGTTATATTGTGAGGCAATCTCATACATTGACATTCCCAGTATTGGATCTGTCTTTATTTCTTCATATATCTATCTTTTTGAATACACTACTTACCGTGTCCTTGACTCATCGGAGAAGGCCCTTGCAATTATCTGTGACTAGCAGATAACAAGTTCCGAATAACTATATTAGGTAGGGATAACTGAAAGGAAGGTGTAACCATCAGGCCGAGGGAACCTGGTACATGGACGGCTCCAAGGCAAAAGTGGATGTAGAGGCCGGAATTGTAGGACTAAAAAAAAGGAAAGCTACTTAAATACGCGTACCCAGAGACGTCGATTCAAAACTGCGATGATGAGATTGAAAGAAAAGGTTGTACCGTCCAGTAGCGTTATTCACAAACAACCAAATTGCTCTGAAGACATTCGACTCCATGGAGGTCAACTCTGAGCTAGTATGGCATTGCATAGTTGCCCTCAACGGACTGAAAGACCATCACAAGATCACGGTAATCTGGATTTGATGCAATAACGTGAAATAAGTTTTGCTAACGCCCATAAACATTTGAAGCAATGTTTTTGATGCTATAAAAAGTGTTTTGATAATTCACAATGTCTCCAACAATTAATACTGCTTTGTGGAATGAAACAAATTGTTTCCATAGTAGCTTGTAGTACTAGTTGATTGTATAATTAATTGTGAAATTTGAACAATTTTGTATTGAAACTTCGGGTAACAAATTTTTGGGTTGCAGTTCAAGCCTTTTCGATAATATCTGAAGGAGTGTTCTCAATATTCGAATTGGACAACTCAAAAAATAAATTATTTTGATCTTAGTTCATAATTCCCACAATAATGCTTAGTAGGTTAATGTTTTTATAATTAATAAATCAAAATAAATAATGAAATAAATAGTTCACTTACTCTTGGTTTCAATTTAAAAATTGTACTCCAATAAGAAATTCACTATTAGGTTGAATTGTCAAAAAAAGTTGACAGGTCATAGGTAGCTTTGTTTGACATTTCGGTGCGGAAAAGTGCCACAGCGTATACTTTTCGCAATACTTTTCCAAACGGTTATCGAAAGAATCAAGAAGGCCTGCTTTGCGTATAAAAAATTGTGTAGAAAAGCGTGTTTTGCATAGTGGTTGTAGGAAAAATCATTTTTACAACCGCATAATTCAAGCAATAAATTACTATAATTGATTGTATTCACTTCCTACAATAAAACTAACAATGAATCCATAATTCCAACAAAACAAATTAAATGTTCAAATGTTCGACCTGAACGATGAATAATTTCATATCTCGGACATTGAGCATGTTAAAATAATATTGAAATACACAGCAATATGAATGCAATCATGCAAAGTTTCAATGGATTACAAAATAAAAGTTTCAGTTTAATATGACGTTTGAAATTGATGAGAGAATATTTTCTTTTGATTCAGAATTTCTTATGTATGTGCATTTAAGTCCATCTTTTTCTTCGAGCAGCTTACTTTTTTATAGCACACTTATCAATTCTCAATAAACAATATCTAAAATCCTTTGCATGCCCCCAGAGTAGATCAAAACTGGTCTGGGACTGCTTGTAAAAGCTGAACCGTAGCAAACCACAAGCGGCAGTGTCCATTCCAAATATGGTCCACTGCTATATAACCATCATTTGACATATAAAATGGTGCAGCATATAACTCGTAGAGATAAACAAAGCAATAGTACTGAAAACATGTGTCTAAACAGGAACACGCCAAAATCCCAAGAATAGAACCCCCAAATTCACTGACCAGCAAAAGTAGGGGTGTAATTGATGACTGTCTAGTTTATCCTGAGGAGTTTGGAAAAGGAAATCGGTTGTCGCTTGAAGTATTTATGAGAATAACTTTTAATCAAAAACTAGTCTTTCTAGGATGTAATTTAGACTGGGTCAGAATTTGTAAAGGCATTGAGGCAATTTTATTTATGTACGCTTTCATATCTTAAAACCATCATAAAACCTTTTGTGTGAAAGTCACTTTGCCTTCAAAGTGTTATCACTCCCCTACTAACTTAGATACTCTTTTATATTTCTTTCTCCGCAACAATCTCCCAGGGAACCTGGTCACTTTTTTCCTTAATTGGTAAAGTGCAGTTTTTTTTGGATTATCGATAATATTTCAGTTTCTCGCAAACTACGGATACTAGATGTCATTTTTAATTTCATTTACTCATCAAAACTCTCCTACTAAGGGAACTAGAGTCCCTTGAGGATGACGCTATTGAATGAGTTTTCCAACCATACCTCGAAGGAATCGATACCTTCAATCTTGGTACTTTTATCACTCCAAACCCGCGTTTTTCATCGCCATCACAAGAATTCAACGTGTGAGAGACAACGGCTAAGTTTGGGTGAATTTTTCGTGAATCAAGATAATTTTCACATTAAATTCTAAGACTATTTTCCAAGAAAAGTATGCTCTTTCATTTCAATTTTTGGATCAGCCTCTTATTTTCTGGAAAGATGGAAGTTATCAACAATAATATGGAAAAATTAAATGAATCCAATCGTTTTTGTAAGCATTGTTTGACTCTTTGGAAAACCCTGAGATTATTTTGAACTTCATCATATGAATGGTCAATTCCAAGGTCCATTCCTTGTCACAGCTGAATACGATTTTGTATTGGAACTTACGATATCAAGTAGCCCCAAGAACAAAAATCGTATGGATTTAAATTGGGCGATCGTGCAGGCCAATTGACTAGCCTTTTTTTGTAGAAAGTTGGAGTATTGATGTCCTCTGAAACGAACAGAAAAGTCAACTGATTCTTGATCACACCTATCTTCATATCCATAATACATTTTTTCTGGTGCTTCGTCCCTTCCATGCCGCGAAGAGTCCCATCAACGCTCACACAAAGATGTGCATTACGTACATCTAAAATTTTCATTTCAGTGAACGTAGCTTTATCCTATACTTGATATTATCTTGGCATTTTCTGTCCAGACTATACGAGCAGAAAAATCAACATTGAGCATCGCAAGAACTTCTTGGACGTGGGACAGATGAATATTTTATCTGGACAACTTGAAAATTTCAGGATACATAATGGCGAGTGTTTTAGTACCACACTGAAGTATTGCCCTGACTACTTGAACAATAACTCTGACAAAAGCTAATCTCACTCCTCAGCCAAATTCATCTGCTATTTGGTGCAGAAAGTCCGAAGGTTTTTGAATCAAAACAGCGAATACAAAATAAAACACGCATACCATGTTTCAATCACATTAATAGCACAAACTAATGTAATAAAATTGAAACGGCTATGAAACAGAGGCGGACAGATAATTTGATTTGTATCGCCAGCATATGAGAATAAATTCATTGTAAACTCACTTACTCCCAGTTTAAACGAGCTTTGGAATATTGTGAACTTTGAAAGTTAACACAGAGCGCACTTCCGTAATATTCATGGAACTAAAAAAATGATAAACCTTTGTGATTGTTTATTGGTGACTGTAAAATGTTTTTTTCTCCAATGGACATGGATTGTCGGTTTTAGTGATACTTATCCATAATAAAAGTATGCAGTACACATGATTTTCAATGCCAAGGCATTGAAAAAATCATTTTTTTGTTCTGAAATCTTGCTCTGATCTTCAACTGAACAGTTCAGAGTACTTATTAGCAACTCAGACATGCCATGGCTATGACAATGCGATTTAAGCCGGCCCATGGAATGAAACAATCACTTCCACGTTGGACATACAAAGTCTAACTTCACTGTGCACACTATTATGGTCAATAAACAAAGTTGAACAAATAACTATCCGTTCAGCTAGACAGAGAAGTAACAGATTTATTTCTCCTCGGCAATGAAACTAGCCGAAGCTGTTAATCTGATTCTCTGCCATGTGAGACAGTCAATTTTTTCTCCGATTGTTTATAGAGAGTGTTGAGAAAAGTCTTATTAGCACGAAAACTTTTTATAACGGATATATTATTTATATAAGATGGGCGACGACCCAGTACTGTAGTGGAACGCGTTCGATGCGATAATTACAGTCAAGCAAGGTCGGACATGGTTAGTACTTGGATGGGTGACGACCATGCCAGGGAAAACCATCGTACCGTACCATCGCCCGTACAGCCTGCAGCGGACTAGCATATCACAGCTCGCAGGCATTATACCAATGAGCACGAGGTATAATGTAGATATGCCGTCTTTCGGAGGAGACGTAAAACCGAGGTCCCGAGTTCATGGATGTTGGGCTCGTTAAAGAACGCTACCACTGGTTGGAACACTAGTGGGTTCGCCAAAATTTCCGGTTGGGGGTAGAGTGCTCCCGGCGTCGGTGATTAGCCACAGTCGCAGAAATAGACCGACGTTAAATAACAGAATAAAAAAAAATTATATGAGATAATCGATATAATGTTAAATATCGACAATAATTATAGTGCGCACAGTGAATTAAGACTATGTATGTGTGACGTGAAAGTGATTATTTGATTCCTTTGGCCTTCTTGAATCAAATTATTATTACCGTTGTCATTCGCAGCTCCATAAATATGAATTACAAGAGTAAAGTCCATCAGCTGAATTAATTATATTTTCTTCTTCACTTGTATGTATGTATATTTGTAGCCGACTCCTATGGACTCGATTTTCATCCAATCAAACTTTGTACACTTGTCTTAGACCCATAAAAATACAATATAGTGATGGAATAGTAATGGAATATAGGGTGTTTCATTCATGAGAATAATATAAACTAGAATTTCATTCACTTTGAACGCACAGATTAATTCGAAATTTTGGTCGTCAACGATCGATAGTAGTAGTGAAATATTAGGGGCTCCATTAAGAAAAAACAATATTTTGATCTGGCATCAAGTTTGAGAGAAACAACAAAAGTAGGAAATAATTAATGATAGTTCAAAATACTGGAAAACATGCTTTATTTATAATCAAGCTTCAAAGTGCGAAATAAATTATTGTCATCATAGTAATAGCGTAATAGCGATATCAATTGTTATATTTTTTTATCAGCTGGACTTCGAAATGCAAAGTTGCCTTAGCACGGGATCCTTCCCAAAAATTCCAAAAGTTGGTATAGTTCAATTCCTATACAAAAGTGGAGGAAAAACAGAAGGTTAATTACAGGCCTGTACCACTAGTAACTAATATTCCAAAAATTGTGAGAAAAAAATTAGACCTCTCTAAGACCTCATAAAATTTCATCCGATCGTCAGTATGGCTTCAGAGTGTAAAGGTCGACTGAAAATGCGATAATATATAGGTTAACTTCCTTGTTTATTATTCGCTTGACAGGAATAATCCTGCTGTATGTGTTTTCTTGTATCTCTCTTGTATTTGACACCGTTCCTTATGAATTGCTACTGTATAAATGGGGGAAGTATGGAATTAGAGGAATTACATACAAACTCATAGTAAGCTATCTATCGGATAGGGATCAAATGGTTCAAATCGATGGTTTAATGAGTGCACCACATGAAATCACCTGTTGTGTATCTCAGGAAATCTTTCTTGGGCCACTTTTATTCCTTTTATACATCAGTACCATGCTTTACTTGGATATTGAGAGTGAGATTATCAGCTTTGCAGATTACACAGTAGTACTTTATAGTGAAACAAATTACTTAACTTTTCCATCTAACATAACTGGCTTACCTAACTTGGGGCCACTGAACATCGGGGTAACAAACTTCATTAAGGAAACAGGATTTAAAGAATATTTCGGTATGACAATTCTCCGGGGAATGACCAAATCTTCCCGGCTTTGCTTCAACAAGGCTGGGAGGCCGTTGGCACAATTCTGGTGCATATCTTTCGGGCCTGTTTGGCACGCAGGTATGTCCCTGAACAGTGGAGGCAGGTGAAAGTCGTCTTCATACCCAAGCCGGGTCGTACCACATATACGGTGGCTAAATCCTTTAGACCCATTAGCCTAACATCCTTTGTACTGAAAACACTGGAGAGGGTGGCTGATCGATACATAAAGGAAAAGGTTGGGCTTAGGTATCCTTTGCACAACAACCAACATGCTTTTAGGTGTGGCAAGTCAACTGAAAGTGCCTTACACCAACTGGTAACTCAGGTGGAGAAGGCGCTGGAAAATGGCATGATCGCCCTGGGAGCTTTCTTGGATACACAAGGGGCGTTTGACAGCACCCCTGTAGGATCCATGTGTAGGGCTGCGGCAAATCATGGAATAGAGCCAATGATCACTCACTGGCTTGGGGCCATGTTGTGCAACCGTACAGTAGAGGCCACATGGAAAGACCATGTGGCAAAAGTAATCGTCGCTAGGGGATGTCCGCAAGGGGGTGTTCTTTCGCTCACATTGTGGAACCTAGTCATTGACAAGCTAATAACCCTTTTAAACGGTGAGGGCTTCCTAACGATTGGGTATGCCGATGATATCGTTGTCCTTGTTGTTGGAAGGCACATAACCGTTCTAAGGGACCTCATGCAAAGGGCTCTGAATGGGGTACATGGGTGGTGTAACGAACACGGACTTGCAGTTAATCCTGCCAAGGCTGAGATAGTTGCTTTCACCAAAAAGAGAGGTATAAGACCTGAGGGTCTAAATCTTGATGGAGTACCACTGCCGGTGGTTGAACAGGTGAAGTATCTAGGAGTGATCCTTGATAAATCACTGACATGGAAGGCTCATCTTGATAGTCGCCTAAGCAAGGAAGGTGACAAACACGTATTGAGCCTGTAGGAGAGCCATTGGTCCGAGGTGGGGACTGACCCCCAAAACGATCATATGGTTCTATAGAGTGATTATGCTGCCTATGCTCACATATGCGGCTCTGGTCTGGTGGCCGAGGGTAACCTTGGTCACGGCTAGATCGCAACTGGCACGCCTTCAAAGGGGGGTCAGTTTGGGGGCAACTGGCTGCATGAGAACTACACCAACTGTTGCGATAGAGGTGATCCTTGGTATTCGGCCTCTTCACCATGTGATCGAGGCTGAGGCGGGGAGGGCTTTCCTGCGCTTGAAACGGCTGGGATACGTGCGAAGAGGGGAAGAGTGCAGGCACGTCAAGAAGCTCCGGCTCCTGGAAGATATTTCAGTTCTGACTCGAGCGGCTGATGAATGCCTGCCCCATATAGGGCCATGATACGGGATAGAGAGTCTTGGGAAAAAGAGAGGAATACACAGCCTAATGGGACCGTCTGGTACACAGATGGCTCATGCTCCGGTGATAGAGCAGGGGCTGGAATTTACTCCAGGAACCCAAGAACACAGGTTTGTGTACCATTGGGTGAGGGTGTATCTGCATATCAGGCCGAGATATATGCTATTTTGGAATGTGTGCAGATAAACCTAGACAGAGGTTATGTGAATCGACGCATAACCATATACTCCGACAGTCAGGCAGCAATTAAAGCCCTGAGTTGGTATACCAACAACTCAGGACTTGCTAACGAATGTCGAGAACTACTTGCTAATCTTGCAAGGCGGAACGTGGTGCGGCTAGAATGGATTCCAGCCCACTCTGGTTTTGAAGGCAACGAGATGGCGGATGCACTGGCTGCGGAAGGGGCGGCAGCTCCTTTCTGCGGCCCGGGCCCGACCCTGGGCCTAACAAAACAAAGAATACGCAAGGAGACGAAGAAGTGGCTGAGGAATCAGCACCTCGTTCATTGGAATGCTCTGCAGGGTTCTAGACAATCCAAACTTCTACTGAAGGGATGGACTGATGGACACGCCAGGGCAGCCACTGAACTACCAAGGAGTAGGCTAAGGAAGATAGCAGGACTCCTAACAGGGCACTGCTGTATGAGGAAGCACCTCTACAATCTAGGAGTAGAGGAAAGTTCCCTATGTAGGGGTTGCGGCATGACTGATGAAACGTCAGTTCATGTTCTCTTAGATTGTCCACACTGGGCTGTATTACGCAGGCGAATCTTCGGAGTCACTGTCATGGCTCCTGGAGACACAAGCAGGCATCCACTGAAAAAGGTTGTGGCCTTTATTGAAGGGCTCGGCTTCATGGATGACTAGGTAGCAGGATTGGCACAATGGGCCCGCCAGTGGCCTCGGTGTCGGAACCTTGGCTTGAGTTGTCCAGGACAAGTCTCGCCTGCACATTAAGTAGTAGTAGTAGTAGTATGACAATTAATCGACATTTGAGGTGGGATCTACAATGTTATATATTGAAAAATAAGAGGCCATCTTCCAAAAGTTGGGTATTTAAAGGAAATTATTGAGCCAAAAGAATGAATTTATATTCTTTGGAAATCATTTTTCGAAAGAATATTTCATATCCGTCAAATCAACTGTATATGATAGATGCTTAGGTGAAAAATGTAGTAGAGTAGAGTAGAGTCAACTCTTTATTCAATATATATTTTCATTTTATTCCAAAGTAAAATAAAATTTGTTCATAATGGGCATTATTACAAAAATTAGGGACAGAAAAAATAAACCCATCTCGGTAATAATGTAACTTTCAAACGAAAAAAGAATTTTTAAAATTGGTCTACTAGTTTTGAAGTTTAAACATACGTTACATACTATATGTGAGTGGTTGTACTATTTTCCAATAATCATAAATTGCATTTTCTATAGCTGTTAGCTTAATTCTCACCTGATGATAATTCATTTGAATTAAACCATTTATCTAACCGAAAATTGATTTTTCAATTCCAACCAATACCAGTGAAATGAAATCGTTACGTCATTGCCAGGGGCATGGGATTTATTGGAAAACCACTCTTTTTTCTCGAATTTGGGACCACTAAATAAATTTTATTACAACAGAATCCCATAAAAACCGTTATTTCATCTCGCGTATGTGTATATGTGACTGCCTTTTTATTTTTTCTGTAATTGGCGGTTTTGAAATCTGCGTAAAAGTTTGTCATAAACATGCACAAATCACAATTCATCCTACCCAATAAATCACCGTCACAAATTGAATAACACCAACTTCCTCGGTTTTATTATACTGATCAAGTTGCTCGACCCCTCATTCTGTTTGTATTACAATTATCCACGTTCCTCCCCATCAAAATTACTCCATAATCTCTACATAATATGAAAATAACGACTTTTTTGAATGTTCATAACAAATCACTGAAATACATTTGCTTGTCCAAAACATATCAATATTATATTACGTATTGTTATATCCATTTTTGACCATAGCTGCAAGCTTTATTGCTTTATTGTATAATAGCTAAGGATTGA
Source organism: Galerucella pusilla (assembly GCA_910591695.1). Lineage (NCBI taxonomy): Eukaryota > Metazoa > Arthropoda > Insecta > Coleoptera > Chrysomelidae > Galerucella > Galerucella pusilla. Next base: position 91,845 of record CAJUYI010001045.1, on the reverse strand, counting down.
TATTTATGGAATCAAGTGCCTTTAGCGCTACCGGAATAGCTATAACGATCACAACATGTTTTCGCCTTTTTATCAATTCCTACTGTACATAGATGGATTGCCATCATTTGAACTTGGGTAATTGTGACATTTTTGATAGTATCAGTGGAGGAGCTATCTTTATTACTGAAATTCCCACGCGCTTTGACGTTTTAGAATCAACCGTATACCATGCTGCTTCCGTTTGCATAAAATCTTCCATTCTTCCCTTTTCGGTATTACCCACTTTTTACGAAAGATGTAATTTGAAGAGACAGCAGATTGCTCCAAAAGAATTTTAATTTTTGTGTAATATGTGGTCGCTTGAAGTAAGTAGATGCTGATGCTAGTTAACCAATCAATGGAGGCTCATGAATGGAACACTCCAATCACAAAGGATGTGAGGGAAACTAAAAAGCTTCATTTTATCATCTTTATCCTTAATTTCCAATTTTCAAACCAGCATATTCTCGGAATATTCAATACACATTCGACGTCAAAGCAATGATATTTTATTTTTCATTGAATAAAATCTGGAGTTTGTTGCAGTATTTTACCGACATTGTATTTTTTTACACGCGACGTGGATTAACCCTTGATTTCGATTTAATATAATATCAAATTTTCATCGGTATAGTTTTCCAACTTCAAATACACTCTTGCTGTATATTCATTGGATCTGGTATTTATTTTAGTTTCTGTAATTTCCAAAAAAAACGTTTACACAATGTGACATATTGACAATAATATGAACAAATGAACCAATCAATTCACCCTTTCGAATGAACAAAAGAACCGTTTTCAGCAGTATTTGTATTTTAAGCTGACGGTTGAATGCAGCTATATTGAAAACATCCGAAACAATCAAGCAAAATATTGATAAAGTTGTCAAATATGCATAGTACCTAGCATTGTGAAAATATACAATTTTCTCGAAATCGTTTTAATTTTTTTTTCCAATAAGTGTTAATCAATATGATGGGGCGACATAACATTCCACTAGGTTTCAGAAGGTATGTTAATGTATTAATGTGTTAATGTATTAAGTTAAGAGCTAATATTTCTTCTCGTTGAATGTTCAAAATTAATAAATTATAATCAATTTCACCCGCGAAAGGTTTTTTATTGTATTTCCCTATTATTCCTCATCGTATTCAATATTTGCAGCTGAATAATTCAACACAATACTGTTATTATTAGAGTGCAGAATCGTTTCACTGCAAATATTGTACAAAATAACGCGTATACTCATGGTTGGAAGTTTAAAAAACCGCCATGAATAAGTTCCTATCCCATACACTGCGATCGTTGAAATTCTTTATTCATACCATGACACAGGACTTCCACTTTGATGGATCATTCCAGAACACATGACTTTGATAGGTCGGCCATATTGTTCTGGGGGTCAACCAATCAATTGGAGACGTAAGGGCTAATCCTTGAGTGTTTTCCATGTGCTGTAAGTCGGTTGAATGTCAAACAGACTTTGTGGAACAATGTTAATGTCATATAATTTTTATTTGATAGAAAACAAATATCTCATGGCTCATTGAATTGAATAATGGTAAAAATGTCAGACCACGGAAAAAGCTATCAAAAGAGGTCAAAAGCAACATATTCAGCTGTTTAGTGAAACCAATTGAATAACCACCTCATCGCTTGGTTTAAGCAGACGGAAATCGTAAAAAAGATCCCTTGCTTTCGCACTTCACACTTAACAACACTACAAAACGATGGCACCCTAGGTGACATTTGAAATGGAGCACATTGTAACCTGTGATTTATGAACGCATCATGGTAACATAACTGACAAATTTTAGTTAATGAACCAAAACCAAAGTAAATTTGTTACATTGGCAGCTGCATTAGGTGCAAAATATCATTCATTTGATAATATTGACGATGAGAGCGATAGTGACGACAAAGAAGAAATTTCAATAGTCTCTCTTGGAAGAAATAAGTTGCCCCACAAGAAATAGGAAATTATGTGGAGATTGTTTTGGAACGGTTTCTTTCTTTTAAAAATTTTGTATTTGTACTTCCTTGTTTCTAGGTAACCAGCCGGTTACTTCGTCTCATTTCATGCTTATTTCACATTTTTGAAGAGCGCAAACTCGATAAAATATTACCACGCTCAATACCGCGGTCTAGAAATGTGTACATTGAAAATGTCAAAGTATATTTATGAACGCTGAGGAAGTAGTCACAGAAGAACAAAAATTTCATTTATGAACGATGGTTGTAAAAAAAGAGTGAGAAATTTGTATTCTGTACCGTTTATGAACGCACTCCAGTTAAATATCCAGTCTCCATGCAAAAAACAAAGGAAACTGAATATGCTCGACCTATCGGTGACATTATTCTGGATTGGTCTGTAGGCTCTGTGCTTTCCTTTGCCAGTTTCTCACCGATTTGGAAGCCGTATTCTTGACAAGTGAACTTTTGATGCTCATGCACATTTCTAGAGATTCGTACGTTTTGGTATTCTTGACTCGTGAACATAGATGCGTATAAGGTTTCAAAAAAGTGTTTACAGCAAACGCTTTGTATCGTTCGTTTTATAGTTTTGTTGACGTATATTGATAATATCATATTTGTTGCCAACTTCGAAGAAAAGTATTTTCCAATTGTGAGGAATACTAAAAAAAATGGAAGACGAAGAAGTGCGGTCAATGTTGATTGATGCAATGGAAGATACTCCAGTTTGGAGTATATTCTGAAGATATTATTAATAACTGATCAATTTGTTGCTATTGTTGGTGTTTTTGCGGTTCTTTGCAAGTATTTAACTAATTTTTGTCCATTTTCTTCCGGCATACTTGGATGTACAGTTATATGAGAATTCAACAGACTCAACTTTTCATATAATCGATAAAGTAATTTTTCTGGCAGTCGGTCATTTGACTTTTTTTTTCTCGATGAGACATTATACATAAGATTGAGTTTTCCTGAATTCCCTCTAAATCACAAATGTGGATAGTCTTTCTCTTAGCCAGTTTTTGAATATAAGTTCACAAAACGTTAATATAGGAACCAATTTCTGTAACTAGTGAGATGTTGCAGTGATGCCGGATGTTATGATCGCACATTATCAAGCGTATACGTTCCAAAAAAACGAATGGTCGTCAAGAATATCACTTCAAAAAAATTGAAGAACGTGTCGCGGGACATACGTTAAGGACTTTAGTTCCTTTCAAGCAATAATCAAATTTCTTGAATCAATAAATAAATACACATATCTGTACCCCAGAGCCAGACTATGTTAAGTCCAAATTTGCCAAATTTTAGCTCAATATGTTAAGTCACTTAAAATTTTGTTGCACATTTTATGGTATTCTCCATTGTGGCGTATATATCAAAACACTCCGTTAGTCGCGCCCATAAAACTAGCAAAAATACTCACGCTGGATCTGTGTGATCCATGACTCAAAATTGGGTACAGCAACTCAAAAATTTTATTTTTTTAATGAATCAAAGTAAGACATCTAATCAACTACAACAACATTGTTTATGAACGTATTTATTATAAAAATAAGAAAAATATTCAAACATAAATCAATAAGTCTTAAAACAAAAATAATATTCGAAATTTTTTAAAATCTTTATAAAAACAAAAACTAGGTATCTAAAAATGTTATAAAATGTTTTAAACTGTAGCTTTTTTACCTATTCATTGCTTTCATGCGTTCATTGCGTTCTGACATTGCGTTCTGACAGATTCATTTGCTCTTTGACGTGACATGGTTTACTCCTCGAAAGTCGCAATGCCACTGAAAGTTACCCTGTTTCAAACTAGGAAGATAGGTGGGGCATGAGATTTGGCCCTTCAAGACCGCACTAATAGTCGCCAATAATACATGAGTTGGATCTCTCAGATCGGGCGCGACCAACGGAGTGTTAAACTAACGAAAATAGCTGATTTTAAACTGCGTCAACTCCAGAGGTCACCTTAAGCCAAACTATGTTAAGTCACACTAACCTTGTTTGCCTCTGGCTTCACGTTCAGTTTGGAATGTCAACTCCACCGGTTAACATACCTAACCTCCCGCGTTCGGCACATTTTTTTAATATGCCTGTTACTCAACGTACACCGTGGTCCTCTAGGACAAGTAAGATGATGACAAATTATATAAAAAGGAACCAAAATGTTCCAAATATTCAAATCGCAGATGCCAGTACCACAGAAAAAAAAAACTGGTACTTAAGTATCTTTAAAATACTTGTTGCATGTTGTGGCTTTTAGTTAAATTTTATTGATTCGGTTGTTCACTCAATAATCAACTTAATATCCAATAAGTTCTTACTAGTTAGAAAACCATAAAATCAATTTTTCATTGTTGTGATGGACTTAACATAGTTTAGCACTAGCATTATTTAATAATAATAGTTATTTAATATTATATTTTTTTCCAAACATAAAAAAAATATGTAAATGTTAGGATATGTATTGCATATTGTGAACGACTGCTTACTTTTTAAATAGAATCGCCAGGTAAATTCTTAGAATTGCAGAAAATTAGTTTTAATTAATTTTCATTTTAATTATAGTTTCGGGTTCGAGAGCAAACATTTATTGTTCTTTTTTTGTTCCAGAAATTAATAGCAAAACTCTCATGACATGTGTTGTTCCGTCATTGAGTTTTTTATGTAATCAAATGCTACAACAGACACATCTTGTACCCCAAACAATCGTTGTGAAAAGTTCAATAAAAGATTTTTCCAAAGAATCAGTAGAAAATATCCAAGAAAAAGTAGTACAATATGCTGTTGAAGAAGGAACAGAATCAATTATCAGAGATGAACACGAATATCATAATCTACAAAATCCCAGTAAAAACGAAATACAAAATATTTCCCAAGAAGCTTCGCATGTCACTTCTGAATATGACGAACCAATACATAGAACTCCTGAGAGGAAATTTGCAGATTTTGATAGCGATGATGATGTGGCAGACCCCGACTATTCAGATGAAAACGAATCTGACGGGGACCAGAACGAAGAGGCAGATAAGAACTTAACACGCAAAAGAAAAGCAAACCCAATGAATTGGAAGAAGAATGTTACGAAAAAGAAACGGTACTCAGGATTGGAATACATAACTGACAGTGGAAGTCGTGTTATGAACCCAAAGTTACTAAAAGAACCTTGCGGCGATAATTGCAAACTCTCATGTAAAAATAGATTTCCTGAAGAACTTCGGCAGACTATACATTCTAATTTTTGGAGTCCATCAAAAACAATAGATATGAGAAGACAGTACATAGCATCCATAGTTACACAGGTACCAATAAAAAGACGCAGAGAAAAGACTGGCGAAAGGAGAGGAAAAAGAATTTTTACCAATTGTTATAGCTTCGAAACAGTAGGAAAAAAAGAAACAGTTTGTAAGAAGTTCTTTTTAAATACCCTAAGTATCTCTCAGCAAACAGTGGACACCGCAGTTAAAAAGAAAAAGGAAGGAGGTATTGTAACGCCTGATAAAAGAGGAAGGCACCAGCCTGTAAACAAGATCTCAGAAGAAGTTCGACAAAAGGTTCGAAACCACATTTCAAAATTTCCAACGTACGAATCCCATTATTCTCGGGAAAGAACCAAAAAGAAGTACCTGGGAAATCATTTAAATATAAGTCGAATGTACAGACTTTACTTAAAAGAATGTAAAGAAAGTGGTTTGGGATCCGAAAACATTGCAAAGGAGTGGCTGTACTCGGAGATTTTCAACTATGAATATAACTATTAATTCAAGAGCCCAGACAACGATACCTGTGACTTATGTGACCAACTTCAGCTTCAGATTCGTGAGGCGGATTCGCATGAATCACGAAATAAGCTACAAACTGAATACGATCAGCATCTTGCAGATACGACTAACAGATACAAAATGAAATCGGAAGATAAAAGAAAGTCCAGAGAGAATTTACTACAAGAAAAAGTCATAATGATTGATCTCCAAAAATGTCTGCCGACACCAGATTTACATAACTCTCAGAGCTTTTACTCCCTAAAGCTATGGACATATAACTTAACTATCCAAGATGCAACTTGTGAGAAAAGTTTCTGCATGATGTGGGATGAAAGCGTAGCTGGACGGGGAGGAAATGAAGTCGCATCATGTATAATAAAATGGGTTGAACAAAACGTTTCAGACGAAGTTAAGAAAATAACAATTTGGTCGGACAACTGTCCGAGTCAAAATAGAAACATCTTAATGATCATGTGTTATTTTTTTATAATGCGTATTAAGCCAAACATAACTTCTGTTAATCACAAGTTTTTAGCGAGAGGACATACACACCTGGAAGCTGATGCCGTTCACTCCACTATAGAGCGTGAAAGAAATAAACTTCCACAATTTCAAATCATAACCCCTTGGGTTTGGCAGCAGATGGTCAGATTGTGTGGAACAAAAAAACAGTTTACTGTAATAAACATGGAATACTCTGATTTTAAAGAATTTAAACATCTATTCGAGGGTTCAACTGCACTATATAACAACAAGAAAAAAGACAGCGCAGGCAATAATTTTCTGATATCTCTTGCAGTTCACTTGCAAGTTAGAAGAAGTAACCCTGGAATCCTCTACTACAAAACCGATTTTAGTAAGGATTTTTCAGAAGTCGACTTTCACAGAAGAAACAAACCAAATGACTACACTCCTTTAGTGATTCCACCGATTAGGGAGGGGCCCAAACAAATTTCAGCTAAAAAGTATAGCCATCTACAAAAACTCCTAAAATGGGTACCAACAAGATTCCATGAATACTACAAAAAATTGGAATATGGAAACAACGAAGACGACGGATAAAAAATAACATTTAATCAAGAGACCAAATTGTATTTATTATGTTTTATAAACGCTGAAGCCTTGAATTATATAATAAATAAGTAGGTAGTATTTTTGCCCTTCTGATTTATCTGAATGTTATGTCCACTGTACGTATGTCAAGTCCATACCTTTGGACTTAACATACATGTTAATTCCAAAGAATAACTTTTTGTTTATGCAAAACTATGTTAAGTCACTTAAATCAAAAACAAAACACGAAACCAAAATTTCCCATTATGCCACATGTTGTTATGCCTAAAACTTATTTAATTATGAAATAGTTACAAGATTTTGTAAAATCAGTGATTCATAATATGAAAAAGTCTAATACAAAATTAATTAAACAGCTCTACTGAAAAACTAAGTTTTTGGACTTAACATAGTCTGGTTTTGGGGTACAGATATTAATATAGGAATTAATTTTACTCTGGATAAAACTTCAATCAACAAAAATATACAGTAGTAATAATTCTAATTAAATCTTATCACTAAGTTCATTGGCACAAAGTACATATTAAGTCCATTTGCTGTAATTAATAATACAATGTATGCTGACAATAAACATTTTGCGCCGAGAGACTATCTCTGGAACTGGGGATAGAGCGCAAGAGCACACGCGCTCAAGGCACATAACGTAACAACGTAACGTAACGGTCAGATCTTTTGCGTCGCTACTTCCCCCGCTCCAACTAACGTAACGGTCAGACCAACCTAACATGAGAAACTGAAGTACTCGCACATGAACCATTCGTATTGATACGTATGCTCATTTCGGGAGATTCATACTTTCTGGTATTCTTGACTCGAAAACATTGATGCGTATACGTTTTCAAAACGAGTGTTCACAGCGAGCGCTACCTTGTCACGTCAAATGTCGCGTTGTCACGTCATGCCGGTGTGAACCCACCTTAGAAGCCAATTTCGCTAATTTGGACCTTAGATTTCCTTATGGAGATTCCCATGTTAAAATCGCGAAAATGAGGCCGAATCCCCATAGCCTATTTACTGAGTACGGTTAATGTTGATTGATGCAATGGAAGATGCTCCAGTTTGGAGTATATTCCAAATATATTCTCAATAACCATTCAATTTGTTGTAGTTGTTGGTGTCTTTGCGGTCCTTTGGAAATATTGAACTTTTCCTGTCCATTTCCTTTCGGCATCTTTGAATGTAGCGTTATTTGAAAATTCACCAGATTGAAGTTCTGAATTTTGTCCAGATAATCGATAAGGTAAATTTTCTGGCATTCGGTCATTTGACTTTTTTTTCATCTCGATGAGACATCATACATGAAATTAGGTTTTTCTCAATTTTCCTCCAAAATTGTAAATTACAAATGTGGATAATCTTTCTCTTTGCCAGTTTTCAGTTTTTTAATTGAAGCTGACAAAACGTTAATTAATGAATAAATTTCTGTAATTGGTGAGATGTTGCAGTGATGCCGGATGTTATGATCACGCGAATAAACGTTCTAAAAAACGAATGGTCTCAAGAGTACCAGCTTGTCTCACGCTTATTCCATCCCAATCTCCTTTGGTCTCAACCATAAGTCCCACCATGTTCGCCTCTGTCCCATCTTTCTTTCACCTCCTGTTCTACTTCGCAAAATAATCCGCCCTCCTATGTTTGCATCCTACTCATTCTCCCATTTAATTTAGATAGGGCTCTTCCTCCTGCTCCATACCTCTTCTTCACTTATTTTTATCAGCATGTCCGTTGGTGGGCATCCAGCGATCACTTGTAGATCTTCCGTCGATGTTGTCTTGTATTCGCAGTATACTCTTAGAAGCATTTTTCTTTGTACTTTGTTCTTCCTCTCACGTTCATCCTTTAGGGCACTTTCTCACACGCTGGCTCCATACAGAACTATGGAGTTGGCCACCTTTGTTACCCTCAATAAGAGGCAAGCGATAAATGAGTTATGTAGCTCATGAATGTGGCGTCATGATCACTCACAAGATATTCAAAAATACAGATGTGAAATCCGTGCAATTCTCCACCTCGACGAGATACGGTATAACACCCATGATGCACCAATAAGGAATTTATCGAAAAACTGCGCAACAAAGTCTTCAATAAAATATGAACAACAAATAATTAAAATAATTCATGCTGTGCCAGGAACAAGTTTGGGCTCCAAATGCTTTATTATTGCCATCAAGTAATATTGAAGAATTGAGCTAGCATTATCACCGAGATACAGAAGCAGAGTTTTTCGAAGATTGGCGTGAAAATAATTTGATGTCGAATATACCGGAAGAAATTATAGTTGTAATGGACAATACAACTTGTTAAAGCCGTCAATTGAATGAAGTATGAGTATCAGTATGGAAAAAATGACCTTCATTATGAGGAATCGTACAAAAACCATGAAGTTTCAGTGGCGGTTAATATGGAAAAAGAAGACCTTTATAATGCTATCACTGAAAATATGTGCAAAACAGTATTATTTCTTCCCCCATATCATTGCATATTCAGCATCAGCCGCATCAAACTCACACACGGATATCTGATGTCTTCAGAAAGTCGTCCCGTTTGCGATAGCTGTAATGATAGAGTGATCGTTAAGCACATACTGACTGACAGCAAACAATCCCACCAAGATCAAGAATGTTTTACTGTTTTTGAAAGCTACTTATCTCTACTTTAAAATATAATTTGAAAATAGTATTAATTGTTAGATATCGCAAAATGATAATTATTCTAACGCTTTATGAAGTTTTTGTGAAATATTTCCCAAAGACATTGACCATTCAACTAAGAAGCTACAACTACTCCCCGGGCTATAGGCCCCGACGGATATTGAATTACACTTCAAAGTCAAACGGGGTTGGCATATCTACAGGATATTCGTCGGGGCCAATAGCCCAGGAAGTGGTTGTTGCTTCTTCATTGAACGGTCAATGTATTTCGAAAATATTTTCCAAAAACTTCATAAAGCGTTAGAATAATTATTATTCTGCGGTAACTATTGATAACGTGCCTCATTAAATACGACAATATTACATGAAACTGTAATAATACTTTATTGTTTCGATACCACGTGTGTCGTCAGATTTCTCGAATCTTGGTTTGCGGTTGGAGGTGAAGATGTTACTATCACAACTTTCACACTTCCGTTACTGGAAGACATGTATTGGTCGTGATTTTGGTGTGTCTTCAGTCCGTGATTTGGCTTTCAGCTTGTGGACGAAGAACATATACCTTGTACTGATAAGGGGAATAGGCGCAAATACGCCGGAACCGGTCTACAAGTTATGTTTGGCAACATAAAATAACGGTCAATGTCTTTGGAAAATATTTTTCAAAAACCTCATAAAGCATTGGAATAATTAGTATTCTGCGATAGTCATTGGTGACGCGCTTTATTAAATACGACAATATCACAGGAAACTGTGATAATACTGTAATAGTTGTTGTTCAGCTAATGTAAATATCTTTAACTATTTTTTCCTGTGCCAATGACCAGCGCTGTAGAGGCACGTTGGCACGTGAGGCTGAAATAAAAAAGAACATTATAGAACACATGTTGCAGCAGCTAAAATTTTCTTAAGGGATGATGGGATCGAAATTTGTGAACAAACAAATATATCCAATGAAGACTGAATAAATTTTGAATCAAATTATTATGGAAAAAATAATATTTATTTATTCACTCTGTATGGAATGAAGGCTTGTATGCAATCAATACATTTCCCATTTCCCATTCTGCAGTTCTGTTTTATCCAAAACTTATATATTCCAGATCCTCTTGTCTTTTCCAATAGAAATACAAGAATTTAAATTATTTGGGCTATGCCTTGTCTAGTGTTCTCCTATTATAATAGGCAGAGCATTGGGAAGTAAGCTATAATTCAATTCGACCTGTAAATCGGTGTAGTTATTCAAAGCTCTTCTTAATGGATGCGGAAAAAGTTATATGATTGCTCGTATAAGTGATGTTTATGGTAATAGTTGTTTATGTACCAAAGCAGTATTTGTATAGTAAGAGTTTTTTTTAAATAAATCGAAACGTACAAAAGGACTTTTAATCCACCATATGGCGATACTGCCATATTAATCCACCATATGGCGACCCTGCCATTTCAATCCTAAAGTCGATATAAATTATACACAATAAACTGCTTATATATTACTTGGAAATATTAACATGTATGCTATTAGATTTATAAAATACTCTCATAACTATCCAAATTGAGAATGCCCTAAAATAATCAGCCCTCGACCGTGTCGGGTAGAACCTTTCCTTATCGTCTTCCTTATTCACCCTCCTACCCCGTTTCTTATCTTATCCTGCATTCCGACACGTCTCAGATTGGATATATAGGGGAACTTTTAATAATTGACTACATTCGGCCATCCTATTCTTTCGCATTGTCCTCAATCATCATACTGTAACATAAACTCTGTATCGTTTATAACCGTGTGCCTCGAGCATTTTATATGTTAAACATAGCTTGGAATGCTTTACACACAAGAACATTGAACAGCCGTGTGCCTCGAGCATTTTATATGTTAAACGTACTTTCGAATACTTTACACACAAAAATATTGAACAGCCGTGTGCCTCGAGCATTTCATATGTTAAACATACTTTCGAATGCTTTACACACCAAAAAATTGAACAGCCGTGTGCCTCGTGCATTTTATATGTTAAACATACTTTCGACTGCTTCACACACAAAAATATTGAACTTACATTTTCAGTCAGTGTTATCCATGGCTTCAATTTGTCAAGGCAAACCACTAGAGGGGATTTACGATGCGTTTCAAAAATACTTATAACGACATGTCTGTCATTTGGTGAAACTGCCGAAATTTTATAAGGCCCCTCAAACTTAGGCAACAATTTTTTCCTTTGTCCCGTTGCCGGGAAATCTGTTTTGGCTTTCATAACGAGGTCCCCAATATTGTAGTGCCTTTCCTTTCAAGTTGATCCGTTGCTGCTGTTTTTCTTGATCAATACCAATACACCTTTTTATTTCCTCTCGTATTGATAATAATAATAATAATAGTAATAATAATAATAACTTCATTGCTTATATAAAACAATGTTCACAGCAAGGTTAGTGTGTGATAATATACCAAAAAAAAATGTTTTCAAGTTTACAAGACAGTTTGTAATAAAAAATAAAAACAAAATAAAATAAATACATTATTCATCGAGTATAAATGACCTCAATTTAAGAATATTTCGAAGGTAGCAGCATATAGTTTTTCCCTCAGATAGGTTCATATTTTGTAGAGCATTTACTAACGTTTCCAAATTTTGCAGACAGGATATGTTTTGTTTCATAACTGTATATATCGGACACTCAAACAAAATATGAAAAATAGTTTCTTTCTCGTCCAGGTTATTTCTGAAATATCTGTTCTTTCTACACCGAGAGAAGAGTTATTTATAGACAAATAAACTGATTTATTTGACCCCCCTTTGTTTAATACTAACATTGCTTATTCAATATTAAGAAGCCATATTAACGTTGAAAGATTGGGAAATTTTGATATAAAAAAATGATTTATTCGAGTGTAATTTCTTTAATGTGAAGAAATTTGTTCTTCTCCATGCACACCTTTATACAATTGTGTTTCAAAAACTATAAAAGTTTACGGAGCACTATATAATATTTTGTCATAAAATATAACGATGCTATTTGGGTAAAAATTGTTTTCCTTGCCCAGAAAAAAACCTAACATCTTGAATAATATTCCATCACTTTAGAACAACAAATTAAATTTTCATAGTAAATCATTTGAAAGTTTTGACAGAGATTTACATTTTTTAAATAAGCCTATAGATTATTAGCCTCAAATAACATCTACTTCATACCGAAAAAATAAGTATTTGAGTATATTTCTACATTTATTGTTACAAAAGAAACTTCTTTACTCCAAATCTCATATTTCTTCACCCGTAAGAAATCACATTAGCCCACAAATTATGTGGCAATTAATATAAAGAACTATCACCCCACCCTGCCCTATTATTCAGAATCGTACCGGTCGTTGGGAGTGAGTCAGTGAAATTCATAGATAAAGGATATATTATGTGAAATTGGATGAGTTTGTGCAATTTTACTGATTATTGTGAAGTTTGTGGTTAAAGTGCTCTGGACAAAAATGAGTCTAATAATATAGAAATGAATGAATTGTTTAACACATGCATGGCGATTCCAGAAATTGTGAAATCTCTTTGAAGGTAAGGAAATAAATGTTAGGTTATATTCAAGTAGGTAGAAATAGCAAGCAAGCGAAATGTACTTCAAACATACACATTTCTCAAATAAACCTGTCAGATCTAGGTACTCCAAAAAACTACTATGCATGGGAAAAGCATTGATGAACACACTTACGGTTAGACAAAGGATTATGTTTTAGATCATGTAGGTATGTTTAATTTTAAAAATGTATGCTTTCCTATTTTAAAAATGTATAGCTTTCATTTTAATAGATCATAGATCAAAATATTCAGCAACAAGTCTTTTATTCCTGTCCCGCATTCCTACTAAACAGTTTCATGCATAAATAGAGAAGACAATTGATTTTTATTAGATTTAAACATGTTTGTCATAAAAATACTGTCATTTTAATCCGTGTGAAGACTAACCATCGACGCAATAATATATTGTTCATCAAAATTATGGTTCGGTTATGATGAATATGTTTAATTTTATAGTAAAAATTGATAGTTTTCTTAAGAAACATTCGTTTCAAGCAAATAAATATAATTTGCTGGGACGATACATTTTTTACAAATAAAAAACGTATCGTTAACCCAAACAATATATTTTGTATGGTGAAGAGATATATTTTACCGAGACAATACATTTTTTTATGATAAAGAAATGTCATTCTGCCATAAAGTAATTTTTTTATAATAAAACAATATAGTTAGCTTGCAAAAATAAGTATCTGTTATCGGAAAACTACTTTATTTAATTAAAATGCTTTCAAAGGTTGATATAACTATTTTGTCATTGTTCCTTAATAAATAATGTTCGAGACAAACATGATACATTTTCACAAGAATAAATATAATTTTCGATAGATGATTCATTTTATTAATGACAATGAATATGGTTTTATTCATAGGTAATATCACTTCCCGAACTTGAAACAAATCCTTTCTTAACGACAAATTAAATATTACTTAGGCCATATGGAAAATCATATTTGTTTGACATAATAAGATTTTGATTGTCACAAATAAATCTTTTTCTTGGTGTAATTTGTCCTGAAGTTCATTTAATAGAATAGCTTCTGACGTGGTTCTGGGTTTGCTCCCAAACAATGCATCTGCAGGTGTTACTCCTAGTATTCTGTGAAAGGTACTTTTTAGTCCTCTCTGTACCGTTTTAACATAGGTATCCCATACATCCTTCTCCATCCCACCATTTAATGCAGCCAGTGAACTTAAAATCGTACGGTTGAAACGTTCACACTGCCCGTTTGCTCTTGGTGTTGCCACGGCGTTAAGAACGTGTTTTATTCCGTATTCTGTACAGAATGACGTGAAGTTTTTCGAGGTGAACGCGCTGCCACGATACGAAACGATACAAACTGGAACTCCAAAAGGTCTATTATATTTTGAATTACTCTGATAACATACTTCGCACGCGTATTACGGACAGGCTTAATAATGCAAAATTTTTTAAACCCATCCACCATGACAAGTAATTGAGTATTATTTTTTTTTTGTTCGAATGGAAGGACCTAGATGATCAATGTGAATAGTGTGAAAAGGTACAATCACTTTATCAATGGGGTGAAGTTGACCAGGTTTTCTCCCCGAGGAAGTCTCATAATACAAACAATTTAAGCAAGCTTTAACATATTTCGTTACGAATCTTCCCATGCCAGAAATCAATAATTTTCCTGAATCTTAGCTATTGTTTTTTCGACACTGAAATGGCCCAAATCTTCGTGACATAACCAACAAATTCGCCACCTGCTGCTTTTGGTACGACCCACTTGTATGCTTTTTCAGATACCTTTTCATGCACTCTTTCCTCTTTGAGTATATAGTTTTCGAAATATAACTTAGTACTAGAGTTTCGTTCTTTGGATAGTAATATCTCGTGTATTCTCGAAATTTCTTTGTCCTGTAACTGAGCAGCTAATAACCAATCGGCATTAGTAATATTTACTATATTGCCAATGGTTAATTCGTTCAGTTGAGGATTCCTACTTAGACAATCTATGTGTGACATTTTAGTACCCGGCCTATACTTTACTTTGAAATCGTAATCCTGAAGCTCCAACCACCACCTGCCTATTCTAGGAATTATATCTTTCTTTATGGCAGTGCTTCGAATGGCGATACAGTCGGTTATTGATTTAAATTTGATACCAACAAGATAAACACGGAAGTAACGTAAAGAAGAAATAACCGCTTAGGTTTCCAATTCGTAAGAATGATACTCTTGTTCCAAGAATGATGTTTGTCTACTATAATACGCAACAATGTGTTGATTTTTCTCTCCATCAATTTGTATCAACATTCCCCCGACGCCGATTTTGCTCGCATCCGTGAACTTCAGTTTTTAGGACAGGGTTAAATATAGTTAAAACTGGTCTACTTGCTAACGATGCTTTTAAAATTCTTATGGCATTGTCTTGCGACTCTCCCCACGACCAAGGACGATCCTTATTCAAAAGTTTAGTAAGAGGCAAAACCATGCTCGCAAAATTTTTCATACATTTTCTTAAATCTGAAGCTGAACCTAAAAACTGTCTGACTTGTTTGACGGTACATGGTTTCGGCATTTACAATATAGCTGAGATTTTGTTTGAACCTGGCCGTACTCCTTCCGCAGAGATTTCGCGACCCAGATACTCAATTTTAGTTTGAAAAAAAGAAACATTTTGATAATTTTAGCGTGAGATTGTGTCTTCTGTTTCTCCAAAACCCCCCGTAATTTTTGCAAACCTTTGATTGAATTTGATGCTATATGATTACATCATCTATGTATACTAGCGCAGTATCTCCAAGAACTAAATTCATCAATCTCTGAAAAACGGCAGGTGAGTTACACAGCCCAAACGGGACTCTTAAAAATTCATAGTGACCGTCCGGGGTAACAAATCCAGTTTTATCCATTTCTTCAACACTAATGGGGACTTGATAGTAACCTGACATTAGATCAAGGGTTATATAGTATTTAAACCCTCCCAATCGATCTATCTGGTCTTCTATAAGCGGTAAAGGATATTTGTCATTCTATGTAATTCTATTAAGAGCGCGAAAGTCAACACACAAACGTGACAAACCGTCTTTTTTGGAACTAATAATATGGGACTCGCATATGGAGAATTCGACTCCCTAATGATTTCATTAACTAGTAGTTCGTCTTTAATATCTTTGAATATTTGCCTCTCCGAAACTGATAACCAATATGGCCTATAAACGATCGGTTTGTCGGTTACACATTCAATTTTCATTTGTACACTATCTGTCTTTCCTAATTCGCTTAATTTGAAACTAAAATCCATAAAATACTATGACGAAATCTTTAAAACTATCTTTAAATTCGGCCAGCAAATTGTTTACCTTGTCTCTCTTGTTCGCAATAGAAAGAGATCCGCAGTGAAGTGTTTTTAAATATGTTTTGAGTTCAGTCTCGTTTATACTTTTAATTTGGTTTATAGCAAGACGTTTATCATTTAGGACTGAATCGTGTGATATTGGGAGTTGAGAAAAATGTGAATAGCTCTGAGTTTCATTAAACAATAAGAAAGGACCAATGCTCTGTGAATGATTGACCAATAAGTAAATCGTATCGTATTTCAGAGTCTTTTGAAATGTATAAATGGGTTTTTATGGTTACCCCATCTATGGTTATCTCTATTTCGCATTCATATCTAGGAACAACAAAATGATCGCCCCCGAACGTATAAAGTTTTACAGTGTCGTTGTGAATTATTTGTTTCTCTAATTTTATTTTGTCGGCGATATATTCGCGAACTAAAGTGGAATTGCTTCCTAAATCTATAAAACATTCTATTGTATGACATTTAATTTCAGCCTTTTCATTGCAAATACTTTTTTTGTAAACCTTAACAAGTCCTTGGTATTTAAAATCTCTTAAGACTTCTTGCTACCAAAAGACTATTACATTATCAACCTTCCTTTAAAATTTAAACGCGAGACATCGATATTTGGCATCACAGTAATAAAAAGAGTGTTGTAGTTTTTTTTTGAGAATTCCCATTTCTCGATTTTTTCGACCCTCTTATCGTTTGTCAGCGATTTTTGGATATGGAATACGAAAGACTTAATGGATTAAACGACTTACCTTAAGGAAGTTGAATCCAAATTATACGAGCATCTGGTTTCCAATATATAACACACTGTAGTGTATTCATCATCTACAAAATGTCCACAACGTTAAAGGAAATAAATTTTTCTCACCCTGTATTGCCCGGCTATCCAGTCTATCTAGCTATCTAGGTACCTCTGTCGTATCTCGTCTTCCCTTAACCCCTCATTATTAGTTGTGTTTAGATCGTATAAATCCAATGGGATAGTATTTACCTATGGTAGACTAGGGTTGGGAGGGAGTTTATATATATTGGAAACCAGATGCTCGTATAATTTGGATTCAACTTCCTTAAGGTAAGTCGTTTAATCCATTAATTATACTTCACATCTGGTTTCCAATATATAACACACTGTAGATGTTTAAAGAAACGATCTAATAGAAAGTGGTCACTCATGAAGAAAGTGTGATCCTCTTAAGATATGTGTAATAATGATTGTGAGATTATACATCAAGAACCACAAAACAAAAATAAAATCAAATCAAATAACACATTAACTTGAAAAGATGGAAAATTTAATAAAAATAATATATAAATGCTACCACGTAGGAACACTTATTCTATGTAATAGTGTATTTATTGAGGAAAAAAAATAATTACTCTAACTACTAATACCAGATTTCAATAGCTTATTTGTTCAAATTCAGTACGAAATTTGAAAAGTTTTGCTCATTGGTCACAGGTCTAAGGTAAAATCTTGTGAAAACGTCAGATTTTTGAGTCCACCCTGCAGCCTCGCGAATTGTTTCCATGTTGAAACCAGCTCGTGCTGCGGCTGAAGTAGAAGCATGCCTGGAAGAATTGCTCTTAAAAGTATTGGTGTCAATGCCGCTTTGTTGAAGTGTCGATTTTATCCAACGACTTACTGTTTGGGATGATGCGGGATTAATAGGTTTCTTAAGAGTAAGTAATAATTGCTGATTGTTTCCACTTCTGGGTTTAGAAGTGACTTCCAAGTAGCGTAGCAATGTTGATGCTACACAAAGTTTAGGTTTTGATTCAAAACGTTAAAAGAAAGAATTGGTTTGCATCTCTTTGGGTTTGATGTTTTCAAAATGTCATCGATAAAAATATTAATACTTCCATTTTGATAAACCTTTATATTATTGATTTTTATTTTAGTTAGTGTTTGAATCCTTTGTGCTATTGTGAGAGCAAGTAAGGTTGCTTAGTTTTAATGTTAATTTCTGTATAGATAAAGGTACTGTTTTTTGAGTATCCAAGTAAGCTAGTTCGATACTTGGATCCCACGTTATTTTGTATTTTGGAAAAATAAGTTTTGTTTTGAAGATCCCTTTCAAAAATCTTCTAATTAATAGATACTGTTCCTCTGAAAATGAAAACAGTAAAGGGTGAGCAGATTTGTGTGTGTTAAGGCTGATGTAGGAAACTCCATTTTCAAGCTCTGTCTGAACAAATTCCATGGATGCCACGCTTGCCAAGGCCAGTATGGTACAATTAATATACCTGTTGCATTATCTGGGATTATTATGTTTAACACTAGTGGAATCAAGGAAAAAGGTGGAAAAGCATAAAAATATATATCGTACCATGAGATTGTAAAGGCTTCTCTGTAAAAGAATCGGGATCTTTGTGCCATGATACATATTTTTCACATTTGGTATTCAATTTTGAGGCAAATAAATCAAGTTCTGGTGTACCAAACTTGTTCATGACTTTGATGTACTCTTTTCCACATAAAGCGTACTCAGTTTCGATCGATGTAGACCTCGAGTCTTTGTCAGCCTGTATGTTGTCTTTTGTATTGATGTATGATGCAAAGATATATATATATATATATATATATATATATATATATATATGGGTGTGGAAAAGGTATAGGTATTTCAACCACTACGCAAGAGATT